>JAYJME010000480.1:0-22675 GCA_036873775.1 Costaria costata | reverse complement strand
CACCAGCAGCGCGGTGTAATCGCCAAGGAGCAGCGCTCTTCGCAATCGGCAGCACCAATCGTATATGATGTATTATTCTATATACCGCCCGACCGCGGTAGCCGCAGAAAGCAGCGGTCTCGTCTAGTCTATCGCGAGACTATACGTACCGGTGGAGGTATATAATATATACTAATATAGCCGCGCTATTCAGAACTGGCAGCACGACACGAACTTAATTTCGTCGGCCAACGTAGTTTCCGCCGAAAGCAGCGGTCTCGTCTAGTCTATTTTTAGACTATACGCGCCGATAGAGGTATATATATACCAAGATAGCAACGCTATCAAGCACCGGCGATAGCAACCGGCCGCGCCGATCCACCAGCAGCGCGGTGTAATCACCAAGGAGCAGCGCTCTCAGCAATCGGCAGCACCAATCGTATAGGACATACTATTTTATATACCGCCCGACCGCGGTCGCCGCCGAAAGCAGCGGTCTCGTCTAGTCTGTATCTATGCTATACGTACCGGTGGAGGTATCAAATATATACCAAGATAGCAGCGCTATTAAGATCTGGCAGCACGACACGAAAATAATTCCGTCGGCCAACGTGGTTTCCGCCGCCGAAAGCAGCGGTCTCGTTTAGTCTATCTCACATACTGGTGGAGGTTTTCGCGGCCACCGTAGGTATCGATAACACAACCCACACCTGCGGTATACTGTGGTAGTTGCTAAATCGGCAAAACCGTCTGCAACTGGCCGTGCGACACGGAAGAAATACATAGAGTAAAATAAATAAGTATAATTACCTGCCAGCCCAAGGAAATATGTATCGAGCATCATCGTTGGTATCAATAGCTCCCCCCAACCAATGGTGTAATCGTCAAGGGGGGCGCTACGCCTTAGCAACCGGCAGCGCCCGCAGTATCCAATGAATACGTCGTGTATATACCACCCGAGCGGTACATAATACCTGGTAATATATATATACCGCTCGATCGCGCCGACCGTCGTAGGAAAAAGCAGAGCCATCTAATCTCCTCTGTCGAGACTAGGCATACCGGTAGCGGTATATGTTGTTTTATTCAAGTGACGAGTGTCATGCGATAACGACTTCCAAAATAAAATATAAATAAAGTAAACTAAAAATAAGTGGAAGTAACAGAATCTTCTGCCCGATATCTATATTCCGGCCACACCGACCGATAGACGTATCGAATCTATGGTGGGGTCAACCCGCCTATCACGGAATACTCGGTGAGTTACATCGTATTCAAATGACCGCCACAGGCAGCAGCAGGACCGTCTAATCTCTGTCGAGACTAGACGTATCGGTGGTGGTATACACCATTAGTAGTGTACGTACAGTTGTATAGTGTACCTATTATATATCTGGGGGTGCTTGA
Organism: Costaria costata; assembly: GCA_036873775.1. Classification (NCBI taxonomy): domain Eukaryota; class Phaeophyceae; order Laminariales; family Agaraceae; genus Costaria; species Costaria costata. The sequence goes on along the minus strand of JAYJME010000480.1, from coordinate 21,289 downwards.
GATCGGTGCCCAAGGAACGCGAGCCGCCCCGCCCGATATCCCCCCGTATAACCGTCGCACTCATTGCCCGTGGACCATGGGTGTAAGGTAGCCCACTCAACGTGGGGTAGACCCCAACGTTGGGCTATTCCGGTGCATAGGTACTGCGACTGGTAGGAGCAAACCGCACAAATCACAAACAACTTGGTTTTGTTCCCAGCAAACCCCGAAAACCACCACAAGTCCCTTCAAAACAGAAACGTCCATCGCTGCTTGTTCGGGGAAAGGCAGAGAACGGCGTACCAGGCGAAACCAAACATAAAAATATTTTTCCAGGTAACCCCAAAGGAGCAGGCAGCACTATCAGCAGCCGGCCGTGCGACACGGAATAAGTAACTAGAGTAAAATAAGTAATAATAATAACCTGACAACGCCAAGGGAATACGTATCGAGCCTCGTTGGTATCGATAACCCCCCCACCCAATGGTGTAGTCACCAAGGGGGCCGCGCCCTCAGCAACCGGCCGCGCTCGCAGTACACAATATATCCCGCCCGACTGCGGCGGCCGCCGTGAGAAACCGCAGAAGCTACGTACAGGTAGCGGTATTTTGACATTCATTTATTTGTATTCAAGTAATGATGAGTATCATGCGATAACCTCCAAAATAAATAAATAAACCCCGTCAAACGCTACGGCCGTAGGACGCCACGGAATCTTCTGCCTGGTCGTCTATATTTATGACCATACTGACAGCGATACCGATATACCCTGGTAGTCTATATCGAAACTATAGGTACAGGTAGAGGTATCGAATATATACCGTATCATATACCGCCCGAGGTCACGAAAATGTCTATTAATACTATTAACCATACCTATATCGAGACGATACCCACCGGTAAAGGTATCGAATATATTAAGTATAGTATGCGTCCTTTTGTGCCAGGTATATCGCGCCGAGGAGGTGCTGTGCGCACCTCCTCAAGCTTGTCAGCCACCGGTAACGCCAGCAGTACATTATATCAAATATACCGCCGACTGCGAACGCTTGCAGATCAAGAGGTACCGGTGACTGGGGAACAAGGACCTTGACGGCGTAGTAAGCAGTGATAGGACCACAGCAGCGTAAGCAGTGAGACAACAAATCGCCAGCGCCCCCGGTACCCAAGAAGTATCTGGTACCTGGTACCCATGCTGGCGTTTTGAGTCGTAAGATCTACAATAGGACCCCACAGGGCAATCCGCCGACCAGACCATACCACATATCATATATACGTCGTATATAATTTACTTAAATTTGAACTTGTCTCATCATCCGGCAAGATGGGCTGCTTCGACAATGGTTAACCTCATACTGTGCACATATGATAATGCATATTGATGCATTATTATAAAATATATACTACGAAGTATCATACATACGACTACTTGTGTAGACAACAGTTAACAGCAGCATACTATTAGTACTACTACTGCAGCTGTGAGCAAGACGCCCCCCAGAGCTGTATATAAATTTACTGGCACAATATGATATATATATACCCCTGCACAGAGTATGACGTGGAAAGGACTGCAGCACAAGGAAGCAGTGTCAACGCCTGCGTTGCCACACCGAGATTTGTTGTTCTTGTCATCAGCACGATGGCATGACATTGAGTCGTCTAATGCACTACAAGGCATTATCTCTGTGTTGTAGTTTGTGGCGACATAGCGTGTATCATATCTCTTGTACGAAGTATATATAATATGATTCCAGGTATGTATGATAGGTTCAAGGATCCGCACACATTGACTTGTATACCTGTATGCACTACAAGGCATTATCTCTGTGATGTAGTTCGTGGCGACAAAGCGTGTACCTGGTATCATATTATCTTGTAACAACGGTACGGCATCAGTAGAACGAGTAGCTCCTCCAGGACGAAGATGCCGTAGAAAACAGTGGATCGTACTCGTAGCTGTATAATTCGACACATTATACGCAGGTATACGAAGTAATTTATATACCCCTGCACAGAGTATGACGTGGAAAGGACTGCCGCACAAGGAAGCAGTGGTGCCAACGCTGCGTTGCCACACCGAGCCCTGTCTGTATGGCCGCAAGGAGGTTAAACGTTACCGACTCACTGCTGTACCCCAGGTATACCTGACATCGCACCCTTTCGTGCCGCTATCATCATAGTCTCGTATAGAGTATACAGCTGTACAGCAGTATGTACGTACATGTAACGTATCTCCCGAACGAGGAGATCACTTGCCGTGCGCCAAAAAGGCGAAACATTCAGCGAGCCCAGCTTTTCTTTGCGGGTGCCACCCAAGCTGAGTGTTCGACCGGACAGGCAGCATGTCGTAGCATCACACACGTATGGCAAGCCCCGCACAGCCCACATGACTGGGGCGCATGGTAAAACCGCACGGGGCATCACACACGGATGGCAAGCCCCGCACAGCCCACCGGGCTGACGGCGCCTGGTAGGCCCAGTACTGTACTGAAGCATCAATATGATATGTGTGGGACCTTATTAAATAGCTTTAACTTATTACGTCGATGCACCGAAATATACCCCAAACGTGTAAACAAATAGAGAAAGCATACCTCGGGACACGGGGTCGCCGCGGTCGTACCAGGCGCCGGGACCGGTGCAGGCACTGCAGGCGGCGACCACGTCCTCCACAACCTGGTAGAATCTCTTAAGTTTTAAACTTCTTCCTCGTGTTTTGTCGTGGTTTTTCGGGATCAAAGCACAAGTGACCGCGTTTAATACAGTTTTACAGTAAGTCTTATCAAAGGTGTGGTTCCAACCTCTGTTCCAAACATTGCAACCATCTGATTGGATGCCGACATTACCTGAGAATATCACTCCACTCGCGGCAACTAAACAGTCCCCCCTCGTTTTTCATGTTCGTCCCTTCCTTCATATCTCCCAGCCTTCCGTTTTCCTTGCTCCCGATTGTACGTCTCGTCTGCTTACCCCTGTCCGTCTTCTTGATTTACGTCGGAATACGAACCACCGTACTGCACCTTTCCCAAACAACATCATTATCAAGGACGTACACAAAGAACTATCTTGGTAAACCGTCTCGAAAATAGTGTTATTTGGGAATAGTACGGTGGGTCGTATTCAATCATCAATGAAGACGACGGACAGAAATAAGTCGAGGAGATGTACGAATTAAAGCAAGCAAAACGGAAGACAGGGGGACATGAAGAAGAAGATGAAGATCAAACACGATCGAGGTAGGTTCAGCGGCCGCGAGTCCAGTGAGTTTCTCAGGTATATGACGGATGGTGGTGCCAAACGGCAGTACGTCCCGCTATCACAGTCCTCATGACATGAAGGGGTGGTAGTTGGGAATCCAGTTTAAAAGGCACGTATTGACAGGTATCAGAGATATTAGAGGCCGGCAAAACAGGTCCACCAATTGACATTGACTGCTTGAGATAGGATACAAGGGGCAAGGCATTGTGGGAAACATGTAATAGTTCCCTCATGACATTCAACGCAGTCTAGCTCCTTGTTGTATGTCAAGAGAGAGCTTACACGCCTGTGCGCGATGTTTAATAGATGTCGCATGAGTATCTGTAAATCAACAACGTTAGGGGTGGACCATATCGCCCGCCTTCACACATATTTCTCTCACCTTCGCATAGTCCTTGTGCATAAGAGAAGCATCGGGCTCGGCATCGGGCTCGGTTGCCATCGCAACAAGACACGCGCGGTTCTTAGGTTTTGTCGGACTCTTGTGGAAGCACAGTGCGCCGGAACCTTCCAGAATAAGATTGACCACTTGCATAGTCATATCAGTGTATGTGTGTGCAATTGGTCAATCTTCTCCTGGGAGATTCTGCGGCACCGTGGCTCCACAAGAGTCCGACAAAACCTAAGAACCGCGCGGGTCTTGTTGCGACGACCACCCAGCCCGATGCTTGTCTTGTGCACAAGGACTATGCGAAGGTGGGGGGGATATGTGTGGAGACGAGCGATGCGGCTTGGAATTTATTGTGCAGGCTTACAGAGAAGTGCCTCTCATCATATACGTTTGACGATGAATACTGCACGCGGGGTTCCTTCTATCCTGGCATCCCAGTAGGCCGTGACTTGGGCTGGGAGGGTAAAAGTGCTTATTTTTCAACATACGTGTGTTTGTCTCGTGCTTCGTTTCTGTTGCAATACTTGTCCATTTATATAGTTGTGTTTCCTCCCCAACTACATGTGCCTCACTGTTACGTGCTTCGTTCGGCTCGACTCTCTCCGAAACGCTTGCAGTGCATATAATAAACACATCGATACGGACCTGAATGGCATTTTGTGTAACTGCCCTTTCCTACGATTTCGTCCTGGGCTAGCCCCTGCCCTACCACAATCACAACCCTCTTTGTTTTGGTACGATTTTTGAAAGCCGGTAATTACCTCAGAAATAGGAAATTGGTCCGTTTTGGTATTGCCTGGATGGCGTTATGTAGTTGGGATAGACCTGAAATGAGGCTGGCGACAGCCCCACATCAGCAGATGTCATGAAGACTCTGTGGATGAATACACACGTTTCTCTACTACGTCTAAAGCTCGGAGAAAAGCGAGCAACACCAAGGACTAGCTTTATAGGCAGACCTGCAACGGGATGTACGCTGTGTCACAACCCTACCACCTTACGAATGGCGTCGTTAGGCTTGTGGACTTTGCCACGATGCAGTATTGGTCGAATATCCCCGATAATATCTCCCGTCTCGTCTGTCTAGCGTTGCATCGCTTCCCATCGAGCCAACCCCTCTGTTTGGTTTCCTCGGATGGCATCTCAAGGGAGCGGGTCCTCTTCCCGCTCCAGCGACGGCCACTACCACAGTGAGCAGGCAGGGGTCTCCTGTTCGTCGCTGCGCCCGTTACACATCGTCGACCATGTTGGACTTCGTGCAGAAGACGCTGTACCTCGGAGGAGCGACGCTCCTCGCGACTCGGGAAAGCCTAAACGAGTACGCCAGGGACATAGGCCCAGGCTTGTTGGTCCCGCATTCCGCCGTGGTTGGCACGCAACCCCGTAGAGGGGCCCACCCAATATTCAACGATCAGGCGTGTTCGCTCCGCGCACCGCCAACATGTTGCGAATTAGCCAGCCTCGCTCTCGGTATTGTTCCAACACAGCTCCGCGAGAAGCCAGCTCAAGCCTTGGAATTGGCTATCATGTGTCCCTCTTATTTTCGGTGCTTCCAAACAGTCCGGACTTTTGCATTCTCATGCAGACAAACTGGAATCAAGACCCAGGATAACCAGCGACGAAGAAAGCCAGTTCGCCGAGGGCTTCATGGACACCTCGAGCGAATTCGCAGGGGGAGCGTCGAGGGACCGCCTTTGTACTACTGAAGCTGGATCATGGGCGCCTCGGCTCCCTGAGCCCGTGCCAGTGGGCCGAGGGTCTGGACGCCTCCGTTCCGCCCCTTTCTTGCAAAAACGGACGGCTCTCACCGCGCATATTGGTTTGTCGCGATTAGGTTGCAGTTCAAGCACATAGACGGTGTATATGGGTCTCAGGACAGGCGTCTATTTCTCTGCTACTACTTTTGTACCTGGTACGGACAGATTCGGGATATTTTTTGTATTCGTACAGGACCCCATATGACGAGCTCAACACCTCCCACCACCACCAACGAGCCACTGAGTATCTTCCAACAACAGGATGTGCAGCCCCATCCATTGATCTTCTCCTAGCTACGCCGCCCTTATTAGGCGTTCACGCCCTGCGATTGCGTGTTCGCCGACTGCCACGGTAGTGACTCGCTTATTTCCTGTGCATGCCCAAGCTGCCGTCCATGCCCCCCTATAACCCTTTTAATACCCCAAAACAATATCCCACCCTCTTTCGAAGTATTTTTGTCCCCAAAAATGTTTCTGGCTCTAAAGGGGTTACTGGGTGCACGTACAGCAAAATTAACATGACGGATAATTTGTATATTCCGTCAATACAGCAGGCGTTGTCCCACTTGCTTACAGCATAGGACCCACTTGCACAAGGTATGGCTGCTGCCCACAGCACTCTCAACTAACATGCAGCAGGATTGATTTGCTGTCAGTATATGACACACACACCTGTTGGAGCAACTGCGATGTAGATGTCACTGTACCACAGCCAGACCGCCTATAGTTGCACTGGACCACACAGCACTCCGCTCGACTGCAGCCCGCAGCACACTCCCTATCTATGCTGTTTGTGCGACCTCCGTTGCTGCGATGACGCCCCTTCGCTGTACACGTCCCTCGCCCCGAGCGTTCACATGCTGCGGTACCCTTGCCACACTTGAATTTAGTGAACGCTGAACTTTTACGCTGGCATTTTGGTGATTGGTTGACCTTTTACCAGTAGCCTAACAGACGTATTCCTTAACTTATACAGTAGCGACGACGTCAGGCCATGGGTTTGATGTCGGGTGTTCGAATGTTGAGTATGCCTTTCTAATGAAAAGCGGATTTTCCCCCCATGTCGAACTTAAAACATACTTCTGGATCCCCTCAATAAATAAGAATGCGCGGTGGTTTTGTCACGTTCGCCCGTATATCCGGCCGACCTAAGACCCCGCTGTTCATAATGGGGGGAGAGTGGTATGAGCCCTATTAATAGTTTGGGTAGGTGGTTGGTTAACGTTTTACCAGTAGCCCAACAGACTCTAATACGTTACCGTCAATCCCTCTCTCCCCCTCCCCGCTTTAGTGTTTACCGCCTTTCTCCTTGTTCGTTCTCCCCATGTATGTTTGTGTACACATGATTTTGTGTGCCTGAAGAAACAAGCGAGCGGCCCCAGCTTCATAACCGCCAAGGGAGAGGACGACTGCCTTTCTGCGCTCGGGACCAATATTTTACTGGAGGCATCCGTCCCACCATGCTTCAGTGCCAGCTTGACGACACCCAAGAACCACGCGTCTTACGTGGCTCAGACCATCACGCACTTTACTGCCCCGATCGTCACATTACTTGACATGCTGTCGTGAGATATGGTGGGGTGTTGGTCGTGCAGTTTGACAGTCAAGCTTCTCGACCAAACCCAGACCATCTCACATGACAGCAAGCCAAATAAGATTACCTGTGCGTGCCCGTGGTTGATCGGTGCAATAAAGTGCGCGATGGTGCGAGCCACGTAAGACGCGCGGTTCTTGGGTGTTGCCTGAAGCTGGTACGGAGGCATGGTGGGGCGGATCTATCCAGTAGAATACTGACCCCGAGCGCAGGAAGGCAGTTGTTCTGGTCCGTGGCGGGGTTTCAAGCTGAGACTGCTCGCGTATTTCTGCAGGCATACAAAATCGTTTGTAGACAAACATCATACATGTATGTGGAGGACAGACAGAAAGAAAGGGGGTAAACACTAAACGGTGTTACGGGCTCATGCTACGAGAGGGTCCCACCTTCGATTTGATAAGACTCCCCACTCGGGGGGTCTCTGTACCTCGTCAAACAAATCCAGCTTTGATGTATATTGTGAGCTTAGTCCGATGAACCATCCCGCATGGCCTAGGTACACAACGAACTAAGTTTGTAAACAAAGATGGGATCCCGACGAGGTTGGGTTAAGGGGCTCCGTCGTTCAGAAACTATTTGAGCAAAAACATGGAACAACACCTCTATCGTAGCACGCGTCACAGTGTATATGTATCACCCAGCATTTCACACTGGACCGCGATGATGCCGAGAAGTATTGAACCTGTTATTTGGCAACATGCATAGCTTGTTTCTTTTGACTGCTTCAACGCTAGCCCCCGCCCCCCAAAGCCAGCGATTTCCTTTAACGGGCGTATCGTGGCTGCTCGACACGAGCAAGGATGGTCTCTGAAACAAATATCTTTGCAATAATATCTTGTCTGCGAAGGACTGTCGAACCATGACGCCGGGGTGGCCAGGGGCACAGTATTTCTGGAGATACGGCCCCGGAGCTGGTTCCAAAACCGACGATTGCGTTAAAGCAAACTTGGGGAGGCTATCGTAGAACGACACCTACACAACATGCATGTGTTCGTCTCACGCTTGAATTCTGAAGGAGTCCATTCCCACTGAAAAATTTCTTATTTTCTGTCCCCCCTACTCGTACTGCGGATACGTTTGTTGATTCACATATATGTGTGTGCCTTGTGCGTCGTGAGCCCCTCCGGAGCACGTGGGAGCAACGGGAACGTTCGTGCTATTTTCACAACAGAACAGTAGTACTGTCCTACGGCCATACACGAACATGAGCATACTCCCCTACCCCGCCCTGCTCAGTATCAGCACATGTTTGAATTAGCCCTAGCATGTGTGACTACTTCGCTGGAGATGTAACGCTATCTGAGTGCACAGTAAAACTGATATAGGCTCCTGTAGGAACAAAACGACCCATGGACAGCGTGCGGACGTCCTGACTCCACTCGTCCCATTGTTCTCTTTCTTGCGGGTCTGTATCGGTATGCGGCTGCTGTTCGCCAAGCGTTGTGCAACCCATACATATGTGTGCACCCTCGCGCGACCAAAATAATGTTGCCTAACAACATTCCACATGTCGATACAGATAAGCTGTATCCAATCCTACCGTGACGGGATGATATCACCGCGGGCAATAGTAAATAGGACCAAATATTGTTAGCAAAAATAGGGAAATACATAGGTTTTGGTTTCTACAAGTAGGCCCTATTGTATCTACAGTAGGTCCTATTCACTATATGGAACCAATGTTGATCGCACAAATTGGGAAAAATATTTGTTTTGGTTTCTTCTACAGTAGGTTCTATTGTGTCCACAGTAGGTCCTATCAACTATTGTCCCCCGTGATGTGCCGGATCCGTGCAGTACCGAAACATGTCGTAGATTTTGGCGATCATACGTACATGTCCCACTGGGCCACGTGAGCGACGGTTTTACTACAGATTGATCAGGCGTTTGTATCCGTCCGAAACGATCTACAATGTCATCACGAAACACGTCGGGGATTATACGGACAAGGCATAATTTCGCTAGCCCCAAGCGGGAAGCGCCGTGTGGTGTTCGACGAGCCGTTAGAAGGGCGAGCTACATGCTCCTAAACGCCTCTCTTGTTTGGCGTACTGTCTTGCAGGTGGATGTCGGCCTTGAACGAATTGGGAGCGGTAAAGTACACGTACGAGATGAACCGGAACCACGGAAGACTGGCTTGCACGCCCAAATTGCTTCAAGGTGCCGAGTCTGGCCGACGTGGCGAGAAAAGCAAGGAGTGAGTGGTGAGTGTACGCCGGTCAGTTATACCCGAGGAGTACCCCATTAACGTCGGCGTATCTATATATTAAGGACTGCTTCTACGATAGCCCCCCCCCCAAACCAGCGATTTTCTTTAACGAACGTTTCATGGCTGCTCGACACGCGGATTGATGCTAGGAAACAAAAATCTTCCAATAGTTTCTCGTTTGCGAAGGATTATCGAACGGTGGCGTCGGGGTGGCCAGGGGAGCCGTATTTCAGGAGATACGCCGGGAGCTGGTTTCGAAACCGGCTATTTCGATAATGAAAGGTTGGGGGGGCTATAGCAGAACGCCTCTAAGACTCACCCACCATAAATGGGACAAACTAGAAACGGCTTCGGCTTTGGGGGTACAAGTGAGGTTCTTGCGCGGGTGCCGGGGCGGCCGGCCCGCCGAGGCAAAAGCTCCCGGTCGTACTGTATGCACGCATCGTACGTGAAAGAGGAATGGTGTGGGGCGGATTCAAAGGTAGGAGTGCACAGCTGCGTGGTTTGTTTCCGCGGTGCGGACACGTGCTACGATAGAGGTAGCACTTTAGGGGCTTTATTGCTTCTGAATGACGGACCTCCTTAACCCGAAACCATCAGGGTGTCATTTTGAGTTTCACTATATGATTGGTTTGTACACCTAGGTTATGGATTGTTTTATCAGGTTGCACTTTCTGTTTACTCAAAAACAGTATTTGGGTTCACCTGTATGAAGTACAGAGCTCCCAAACTGAGAAGCCTCAGAAATAAAAACAGATGCACCTCTATCGTAGCACGCCTCGGCGGGGCCTCCGCGCGTGAGGAGGAGCTCCATAACTCTGAGGCAAACATCGACGTTCAGGATAAATGAATGCTTGGTACGATAAACAATCGCACGGCTTATAGGTATAGACCTTCGAAAACACTTATGGAAATCGTACGAAATTCGGTAGATCCTGGGTTGAACAGCGGCGTCGATCGGAACCTTTTTCGCAAACACGTGTGCTAATACCTCTTAGCACGGGTGGTTGGTGAACTGCTAACAAGGTGTGTCCATATTACATGAGGATGGTGAGGCGTGCTACGATAATAGAGGTAGCACTGTTTAGCGTTTTTTGTTTCTGAATGCGGGGCTCCTTAACCCAAAATAGTCAGGGTGCCGTTATTGTTTTCCAATGAGATTTGTTTGTACACCTACGTCGTGGAGTTTTATAATCGGGTTGTATTTTTAGTTTGCTCAAAACCAGTTTGTGGGTAAGTACATAGTTCCTATAGTGAGGAGACTCAGCACACAACTGGTGCGCCTCTATCGTAGCATGTGGCAGGTGTACCGTAGGAGTGGACACGGCCTGCTCGAAGATATACTCCAGGCGTCAAGGGGGTACCGGTACACCGATACGACGAGCACCTTTGCCGCGTGCTACGATAGAGGTTGCATGTTTTGTCGTTTTTGTTTCGGAATGGCGGGGGCTCCTTAACCCAAAAGGGTCCGAATGTCCTTCTTGTTTAGCTAAATGATTTTTCGTAAAGCCTAGTCCATGGGTTTGTTTGCTCATCGGGCTTCCCTTCCAGTTCCCTCGAAAATTGTTTTCGGGTGTGATAAGGAGCTCCTAAAGTAAAGAGCCTCAGAAAAACTAATTGGCGAACCTCTCATCGTAGCATGGGTCCTTTGCATCCACCACGTATAATACAGTATGGAGGCCTGGCGTTACGGTAACGGGCGGGTGCCTCTACGGCGTTCGTTTTCAGTACGCGCTCGGGGCCACTCCAACGAGTGACTACAGCAGTACGTACATATTTGCAAGTCTCCAGAGCGTTTATGTTTTCACTGCTTTTTCGCTAGCCACCCCCATGAGCTTAGCAGTTCACACGCTACGCCATCAAAATGATATATATGACGCGTGCTACGATTGAAGTAGCACTTTTTGGATGTTTTGTTTCTGAATGATGGGACTCCTTAACCAAAACTCGCCGGAACGTCATTCTTGTTTAGCAATATGTTTTTTTTAAATGCCTAGTCCATGGGGTTTCTCATCGGTCCGCCCTTCCAGTTTAGTCAAAAACTACTTCTGAGTGTGATTCGGAGCTCCTAAAGTTAAGACCCTCAGGGAAAAAAGGGTGCACCTCTATCGTAGAATGGGTCATATTGAGTTTCGTTATTTTCAGGTGAAGTAAAGAGCCTGTCATTCGAGTGGGACCAAAAGGCGGTCGTGAAGGTGGGGTTAGCCCCCTTGCGCAGGCAGCATGGGTCGTAGAACCGTTTGGTAGGTATAGAAAATACATTATGCAGGACGCGCCTGAGGCTACGCACGCTACTGCTGGTGAGGTTTGCCATCACAGGCCCACAGGTTTTGGGCGCCGCCTCCTTACCCCCCAGCCTCACCCCCGACCGTGAAAGCGCCGGATTGGTCCGTCTTGTCATGTGGACCGACTCGCACCCCAACTCTACGACCAGTTGCAATACACGTCAACTCGCTACTCCCGTGTACGAAACCAACTCCGTTTTTACGAAACACGCAGGGCATCCTCGCAATCCTTCCTGAAACTAACGATTGAGGGCCCAAGGATGGAAACAGCTGCTCTCGTCTCTGTCCAACTAAACTTCCCCCCTTTTATGAAGCACGAACGTCGTAAATTCAACTCCACACACCGTTGTCGGTGGCGATGTCCCAGGTTCGTACACGCTTGTCAAGCACCTCCCGCCGGATAGAGAGGAGGGCAAATAATGCACGTGCTACCCAGGCACGCAACCCATCAACCCCCAACCCGTACCCTCAACTGCCACAGTGGACCATACGGCTCCCTCACCACGTACCGCCAAAGCACGGCTGCGACCCAGGCACGGAATATGGAAAGTCATCATCCTCGTGCTGTGTGCCCCTCTACTCTCTCCCATGCCGCATCGACAACTTCTCCACCGCTGTATGGACTACGTACGTTCAATATCACACGAGGCCGTAACCACGCTCAATGCCCGCACTACTATACTTGATCAACCGGGGGTGGTCATTTGGTGGAATGTGCGTGAGCCGACGGGCGTCGATCTCCCCTCCCTTTAATGTGGAGACGGTGGTAGTGACTTCCTTCTTTGTCCGCGAACGTGGTCTGGTCAACAGGCCCCACGCAGTCAGCTACAATGGCGATTGTCTCAAGGACCGACAAAGGGTGTAAATAACTACCGAGGGGCGAGTGTAGTGAAAATGTCTGGACAAGATCTTCCGAAAAGCTCGAAATATGTCCTATGTTTGCGCACACACCCTGGTTCTAATCGGCTCTGAACATCGTCCGACGGGGTTCTATTATATACCTTCGGATACGGTACGTAGCCGGAAAAACATCCTACCTCGTCGTGCGGTGGCAGCATCGGGAAATTTCTCACGGCGCGTGCGACGCTATAGGGGGTTTTAACTTTCTAAATTGTACCATACTGCTCACTTGAGGGGCTATGGCTCTAGCTTACCCAGAAACTGACAGTACCCTAAACCAAAACGAGGACACTCCCCATGGCCTAAACATTGCCACGAATGATACCGTAATGATTTCATTGCATTCGGGCGCATGTTACGACTCTAGGATAGATGTGCAACAGTTGCCTTCTGAGGCTCCTTACGTTAGGAGCTCGGTACCTGACCCACAAATTGATTTTGAGTATGCCAAAATGTGGCACAAGATTGACAAACCCCCGTCCTAGATAAACAAAACAACAACATCGCAAAACAAAACCGACACCCTGACGATTCTGGGTCAATATGAAGTGCAACCTCTCTATCACAGCACGCATCTGGTCGTCACGGATGATACGGGGTGGATATTCACTCGCTCCAAGTCACCGAGCAACAACGCCGCCAGTGTGGGCTGTTTTGGCCACAACAGTTCTTCTGTTCCTCTTCGTTAATTGGCACCTTGTTTTATGGTATATTGTAATGTTGTTTTGGGGGGTTTTTACTTAAATATACAGTACATTAAGCATATACTTCGACGTGACTGCTTAAAAACGGAAACTGGTGGGTCTCATGCAGAGCTCTACCGGCTGCCGCGCACGTTGCATGAGGGCGCGCCGCCTCGGAACGACCGTCCGCCTCCTACAGTCGCGCATGGACAAACGCCCCGCCTCGCGTTCCAAACGTAGTTTCCGTCCGGCCTGATGACAAGGGGTCCGTTCCGTTTCCACGAAGATATCAAATGTATCATGTCGTTTTCCAGACCATGTGTTTTTCTCTTAATCCGGCCCGATACGATGGGTCCGTTTCCAACAATGTTCTTTTGTGGGTCGTTTTCTAGTCCATGCCGTTAGAGCGGACGTCCGGGTAGTGAAGACCGCCACCCAGCTTGGGCATGTCAATGAGCATTGCCGCGATGTCCAACTCTGAAGTGAGAAGAAAACGGCGCACGACGCGGTACGGGAGAGGTTCAAGCGTAAAGGACTTTGGATAACGACCAGAAGGTCCTTGCCACAGCAGGAGAGTGGGGGGGGGGGTGGCGGGGTGGGGCGTGCTACGATAGAGGTGCTCCGGTTTTTTTCTGAGGCTCCTTACATTAGGAGCTCTGTGCTTAACCCACAAATATGATTCAAACAAAACGAAAAGTGCAACACGAATAGGAAATCTAATGACCTAGGTAAAAAAACAAACATACCAGCTATCGCAAAAAAAAGAACGACACCCTGACGGTTTTGGGTTAAGGAGCTCCGTCACTAGCCATTTAAAAACATGATATGTTAAACAAGATTGACATTCGGACGATTTTGGGTTATAGAGCCCCGTCATTCAGAAACAAAAAAGCCAAAACATGGAACAACACCTCTATCGTAGCACGCGTCGCAGGCTTAATCACATAACACTGTACCCGAACGGGTTCTACGGTTGTGTAACGTGACTCACCTCCATGACATTGTCCTCGAACGTCACGTGGGACTCGAAAATTACTTTCTGAGACCCGTGGAGTGCAAGCGCTCCTACCTGCAAGTGGAACAATAAAGTCAAAAGATACGTGGGGACCATACGACAATTATTTACCCTGCGAGGTGGTGAACGGCTCAGCAACGCTGCAGGGCGTTCGGTCGTCCCAACGTTTTCCAGTATTGAGGTATCGACATAATTGACGCGAATAACTCCCTGCAAGATTGCTTTTCCGGGAAAACAGGTGGATGTCTCGAGATCGCCCCCCGACGCAAAGCACACGGCCTGTCGAAGGGAACGCTCCAAGTGCTCGAAGACATTGCCTCGTGGATTATCTTGGGTTCGATCTAGCCGAGGAGGGATGCCGATGGCAGCTACAGTGCGCGAACCGCGGTGAGCATCGATACGATTCGTCACTCCGATACTGCTGCGGCGCCGCAAAACAAGGGCCCGGTATGAACACGTCGGCAGAGCAGATGCCTACATGTACCCTGCGAGTGCTGCTATTAGGACGGTTCAGTTCTGGTGCTCTCATTGAGCGGCGCAAGAGGGCTGGTCGTACCGCTTGCGAAGGCATGTTGTGCAATGGCTTCCCCACGGTACCGCGAAGCATGAACGAAGCACCCGCCTAAACACTAAACAGGCTGTACTCCCTCACCAGCCCTCTGTTGCCCTTGAATAGCACCGGCCCCGAAAACACCATCGGTTCGTCGTCCCTTGTTCTGGAGTACAAGCCGGCACCACTGCCCGCAGAATCGTAACTCTCCGCGATCACGTTGTCGATGAAGGATGCGGCGCCCTTGAATTGCACCACACTTTGGTCCACATACAGGCCGCCTCCGTTTGCGTTCCCGTCTGGGTACTATTGGCGGAGGAAAAACACAAAATATACGAAGTACATCATATTATTAATAGTTATAATATAGAGCAATTTCCACCATTATACCAGGTATCAATAAGCGATAAGGTCACCTGTGCACCCTCTGTTTGGTGGCACGTCGCACCATTGACTCAGACCGTACCCATCGGAATCCCACACCCACCTCTGACGCGTGCTACGATAGAGATAGTAGAATTTTTTCGGCTTTTAGTTTCTGAATGACGCGGCTCCTTAACACCAAAATGGTCGGAATGTCATTCTCGTTTTGCAATATAACTTTCTTGTATGCCTAACCCATGGAATTGTTTCATGGGGCATGGGGCTGCCCTTCAAGATTGCTCAAAACTAGTTTTGGGTGTGGAGTGGAGCTCTTAAAGTGAGGAGCTCAAGAAAACAAAAAAATGGAACACCACCTCTATCATACTAATATTAATAGTACCATGCGTCCACTCTATTGGTAGCAGCAATCATACATACGTGTATACACGCACGGCATGGGACGATAGAACGTGGACCCCCCACCGGGTGTGTCCATCGGTCGTCATCACGAAAATCAAACCAATAAACAAAATTGAGACGGGTACCCCAGCAGGGCAGCATTCGCGTCCAATGCTCGCCAGTTCTATACAGAAAGACTGGGAGACTTCGTGCATTCTGCGGGGCTTGCTTACGGCTCACGTTGGTGTGCGTGTTGTTTTGAAAGATGACGTCTCCCTCGAACTGAGCGCAGCAGATGTACATGCAGGGAGTCGAGAGGAAAAGAGGCGGGGGTTACGGATGTATTTTACTTCGGCGAATACGTGATGGCGAACACAACTTTGAACACTGAGGACCCGTCGACAGACTACCCCAGGGGGCAACCATCGTAACAATCATATTTCACGGGTTTCAGTCGCAGCTTTAGGAACATCGCCATATCTACCCAACGCAACGACTCTGTCGCTTCAAACGAGTTCCGAGCGTTTGTAGCGAGACCGGACATGCGGGGTGAACAGAATATAGCGCTAGATCAAGGATGCACACACATGTCCCCGACCATCAATCGAACCGGGTTTGAGTTTTTTCCATTTGCAACATGATATCATAGCGTGGTACGAGTGATAGCTGCCCCCCGTCGGGTACGTGGCTACGCCCTCACAGACAGTGGTACCGTACAAACGGAGCCCTCCGGTTCTTCAGGCTGTCCTTGAATTGAAGATGAACGCGACAAGAGGTCGATTTGCGTGCGCCGTAAAACTTGCAGTTGCCCTGTTCCCTCTTATTGAAGATATGCGCCGATGAATCACACCTATTAAGAGTGTGGTTCCCGTAATCCAAATCGATCGTTTGGCACTGCGCCTTCCCAGAACATGTGCTACGGGCAGCAGGTGACGGTGCTGCCTATCCGACTAAGCTCTGAAATATCAGTGGTCGTCAGCTCTATGCGTGTAGGCCCGACTTCGCTTGCTGTATTTGTGTGCCCGGGATTGGAAAGGTCGGGTTTCAGCCACTAAATGTTTTCAGATTACTTCGGGTGTGGAGAGAGCGAGAACATGGGCATCAAAAACAAAAATGACACGAATGAAAACAAACACCCCTTTCTCGCTGTCCAATACTGAAATCAGGATGTTTCGTATCACTTCGGGACTGTGTCCAACAACCGCGGAAGTAATGCCCGTTGTATCTTATCCGCCCCAGCTTATTCGAATGCTGCGAACCCGAGTGTTTGAATCGACGATATTGGGGGCGAAATGGGCTCCACAGAACCATCTATGGCGAAACTGCCAGGGACTACTCGTATGAATACATGCGTAAAATGAACCTCTAATCGATTCCTCTGCCCGTTCCTTATTTTCTCTACGCCCGAAGAAATTTCGAAGTGGGTTTACAGGGATATGTGTCCTCAATCTCGGAAGGCGTTTGCAAATAAGAAGAAGAGCCCAGCTCCTCCGTAGCTCACCGTCAGTGGACCATCGTACGTGTACATCGCTCCACCCTGGACGGTTTGTGGCAAGACCAAAGCGAGCACGATTGGAGGAAGATTATTATAACACGGGCAAACGGGGGAGAGATGAGGCGGCTACTGCTGTGTCACTGCCGATCGATGCAGCCTTCCAAAACACAGGCGACTACTACTGTCTGTTGCGAGCATGCATATGTCCGATTTGGGAAATGCGGGTTTCACGATTGGGACCCAAGAACGAAACGCGTTCTCGTTTATGGTGCACAGAGCGTCGGAAACCCCCGCGGCGTCAGAGTCTGTCAGAGCCGATCGGCCTGCCGCTAAGAATTCTTGTAGGTGCAGAGAGTCCAGCGTAGATCCGGAGTTCGTGATGATTCGCGATGCGTCCAGTACGAGACGGTGTCATTGTTTTGATTCGTGAATGGGAAACCATGCCGTTAGAGACAATGAGATCATCGGGACAAGGCAATGAGGCTGTCGGGAAAGCGTAGGATACCAATAGCCTTCGTAGAGAGTGCTCGTGGTTTCCAGGCTCCTGCCGAGAAAAACACAACATAGTTGGCATTGGTCACATGTGGGGATGACAGCTCACATCAACGGTGTCCTTGAAGATGGTAGTCTTTTTAAACACCATAGTGCCCAAGCTTGTAACCGCTGCACCTGAACCGCCGCCCAGGTCCTCTTGCTGTACTCGGCCACGTAACAGACGCCACAGGAACAGAGAGGGAGCGAAAGCGTGTGGGGGTAGTAACGAGTTACCACAGTATCCTCAAGGCCGGAGACAGTGAATCTCCCGTGTCGAGAACGAGAACGAGTAGATTGGGACAAAAGAGGGGCGGGGTTGTACCTAAGATAGACCTCAAATCTCGTAAGACACCGTTTGGAACTTGAGAAGTTGAGCGCTCGTCGAATAATTAACGACCGACCGTCAGAGCTAAGAGCTAAACACAGCATCATTTGCAATTTTTAAACGCCTGCTTGATTAAACCAAGCCCGAATAACACGACACTTACAGTTATGTATGCATGATACCGAGGTTAATCGATGAGCCTGGTCGCTTGGTTGTGCTCACCGGTAAGGCGCAACCGCTGAACGTCACCTCCTCAGCAAAGGTAGCGGTTCCCCCTTCAGTGACTCTCATGGCGGCACCACCAGCTGCCTGAATTCTGGAGAACGACTGTTACGGCAAGACAGGCGGACGATGGCACCACGAAGACAGGTGTGGTTAAACCCAGCGTAGGTGTTGGCCGCCAAGGTCAGAAGACCAGGGGAATGCATCAGACCGTCCAGGCGGCCATGTTTGCGTTTTGGGGGTGATTGATGAGGCACGGTGGGTGCGGGACCGACGTGGACAACCCTCCGAAGGACGCTAAAATAACGTGTTCTGTTCATGGACGTTTTGAGACATAGTGCTGAACGCGGGGCTTCTCCCTGTCGAAAGCGCAACGATATGCGTCGTATGTGCGTAGGCCAACGAAACCTCGCACGAGTGAGAAAAGGAATACCCACCCAGTCTTTCGCCCTTCGTAGGCCAAACGTCCAAGAACGACATTGAGACCACGAGTCGCGGAAACGTCGGTTTCAGTTTGACGGATCCATGTTACTTTCGCCGAAAACGCAGACACTAGTTGAAAGTTCATGGTTGCTATTGCCGAGATATCAGTAACCTTAAATAATAAATCGGGAGTTTCAACTTTGGGTCTATGGAAGCATTGAATTGTATATTATACTGGCACTAAGTATGGGTGCAATCGCATCTCGTCACACAGAATCGATTATTCTAGGAGGGGTGAATGGAACCGAAGGTTAACTGTAGTAGAGTCTTCTACTGCGTGAAACTATTCGCCGACGACCCTGAGCACCAACAACCCCCCTCCTACTATAGATGATTTCACCGTTCGCTGATTGCACAAGTAGAAAACTTGCACGAGTAGAAAGCTTGCTACAACACAAGCTAGCGTCACCTTGGTCCTGCAGAAGCACCAGACGGAGGCGGAGGATACGCAGCCTCACTCGTACGCATAGTAAAACTCACTACTGCGCAGAGTCCACACGCGTGCTACGATAGAGGTGTTGTTCCATGTTTTGGCTTTTTTGTTTCTGAATGACGGAGCTCCTTAACTTAACCCAAAATCGTCAGGGTGTCATTTTTGTTTTGTACTGTGATTGTTTTCTATACCCATGATACGTCATGGTGTTTTCAATCGGGTTGCACTCTTGGTTTACTCAAAGCCAGTATGTGGGGGAACCACAGAGCTCCTAACGTGAGGAGCCCCATAAAAAAAACCGGTGCACCTTTATCGTAGCACGCCTTTACAACACACGCAACGCAAGTGCCACTTTAGTCCTACAAGAACACCAAACGAAGGCGGTACATACGAAGCATCACCATGTGGGGGGGGGCTATACCTGGCCAAACACACCCATTGCTGGTTGCGGTGGTGCTGGCAGCAGGCCTGATGGGACACTTTGGACGGTGCTTACAAAGTGGCTATGATTAAAGCGCCACAAGAACGCACGGTGAATGTGGCAATAAGGAAAATGTGGCAATATGGTCACCCATCCGTTCCAGTCACGGTCCGAATGATTTCCCCCATGCGAGTGACCGTGAGCTATAGCTAGGGCAGCAAAACGATAACACTTGTTGCCTACGTATGATACATCAAACCTGCACACCTTAATCCGCCACTAAAACTTTGCCCCTTGAGGTACCACAAGCAACACGATGAGGCAGGGGAGTCCAAGTTCTACTCTGCACCACGATGAAGCCTCCCATTGTTTTTAACGTACTCACCCGCTCAGTCTCCACGCTGGTCCAGTCGAGCTGGGGCACGGTGCATAGGAAGGAAGCACCATCCGAAACTACGAACTTGATGTTGTTGAGTTTGGTCGATGCCTCCGCCGACGTGATCTCCACAGCCACCCCGCTCGAGACGGTCACGTGTGTGTTCGTGGTGCATGATACCTGTAACCGGCAGTCGAGCCAGGCATCGCCATTAGTAGTCGTGATGAGCCAAGACGAAACGCGACATGTGCCATTGTATTCAGAGTTTGGAAGTAGCACCGTCGTAAACTATCTATCACGCAAGCAATTGGGCTCGACACTATTCGACTGAAGCAGTAAGCGCTTGGACCGCTTGGCACAGCGCGCAGGTACGACGGTAGTTTGGGATGGGGTAATATTATACCCTGTGCCCGTTAGAAGAAAACCCGAATGTGAGCACCGCGGAATACAGGCCAAGCGGAGGCCATGATTCGCCGAAAAAGAACAAGTTCCAACGGGGCTGTAGAAACATTGGTGCAGTACTCGCAGTGAAAAAACACACGCCTTCCCACGCGCTATACCCACCCTGCGCCAGCATTCCGATCTCTTGCAATTAACCAGCGTCCTATATGCACGTGTCAATATCATATTATGCCACCGGAATTGTTTAGAATTGTAAAAACGCCTGAGCATGCCTCTCTATTTGATACACTGCGGAGTGGGACCTGAACACGGCGGTGTAGTGCTCCCAAATTTCGACCGCCATATATCCAGAAACCGCCTTATTCGGGATATTACGGTCGCTCATGGAACGCCCATGGGGTGTCCCTATGACTTTACCCTGATGACCCACGGGTCTCCCATGGGTCCCTCACTGGGACGCCCATGGGACGCCAATACTGATATTATACCCGTACCTTTTCGTACAAACAACAAAAACAACTGATACACCTGGTACTCTGTGCCTCAAGACCTTGATTAAATTATCCCCCCATATTTTGTCAGATGGCAAATATCGTCTGTTAATACTAAAAAAAAACAAAAAAAAACAAAAACAGGAAATAATACAGAATAACTCAAGACCCGACAACGTCAGATGTGCAGCATGACCTTCTTCAACGTTGGACACTCAGAACATCCCGAAGTAAGAAAACAAAAGGAAACAAAAGGAAACCTACGCACCAAGTCTACATTATTTTTTGGATCTTGCTTCGTAGGAACACCTTCGAGCGACCACACGGATTCTAGATTTTGGGCAAGAGATAATGTAACAACGACAATGACGACAACAACAACAACAACCCTAACCCTGCCAAAATTTCGTTTTCCAACTCTAAAAAACCAACGTAGTGCAAAAGACTGGTGCTATCATATAATTTCGTACTCTGTCCTCTTGATTTTGTGTTATTTCCTTTTCGTTTTTCTGTCCTTTCGTTTTTATTATTTTTCTTTTATTTTCGTTTTCTTTCGATTTTTTTCGCTCTCACCACCCTCTCGTACGCAAAGGCCCTCAAGATGACACCTTGCGAGACCATCGAAACGACCATCCGTAAACGGAGGATTTTCTTTGCCGGGGCCTTGGTGCGACAAAACGAGGGGCGACTACCCAGTCGGGTGATGTTCGGGACGATTACT
>JAYJME010000479.1:0-22680 GCA_036873775.1 Costaria costata | reverse complement strand
TGGCAACTGAGCTACTTTTAAAAAATGAGCAAAATGGGGTGGCATTAGTTCTAGACAAAAAAAAGTTAAGTGATTTAAACAGCTCTTTTTTGACTAGTGTTGAGCAAGATCTTGAAGTCGATTTTGGTGATGCATGGTTCGATCTTTGTGGCGTCCGAACGAAGGGCCACATGTTCGTGATGCGTATGTCCGCGTCGGGCAAAGCGTTCCATCACATCTATTTGAACGAAGCCCAGCAAGCGTTCCTCGATGGCCATGTCCGGGCGTTCGAACACTTCGGCGGTGTCCCGTCGGGCCGGATCCGTTACGACAACCTGTCGTCAGCTGTGGTGAAGGTGTTGAAGGGCCGGAACCGGGAAGAGACCGAACAATTCAAACTGCTGCGTTCGCACTACTGTTTCGATTCGTTCTTCTGCGAACCCGGCCTGGGCGGCGCTCACGAGAAAGGCGGTGTCGAAGGCGAGATAGGCCGATTCCGACGCAACCATTTGGTCCCTGTCCCTGCCGTGGCTTCGCTTCGAGAGCTCAACGAACTGATCGCTGCCGCTGAAGTGTCCGATGACGGCCGGTTTATTGCGGGCCGGACAATTCGGGTGGGCGACCACTTCGCTCAAGAACGACTGCATCTGATGGCATTGCCTGCCGAGCCGTTCGACCCGGCTCTGTTGCTACGACCCAGGGTCGATTCGAAATCGCGGGTGTCGGTTCGTCAGAACTTCTATTCGGTGCCCGTCCGTTTCGTTGGTCAACGCATCGATGTCGCTCTTTCGGCCGACACGGTCACTGCTTCTAACGGGCAACAGGTAGTGGCATCTCACGCCCGTTTGGCAGGCAAATACGGCGAGTCCCTGGTCCTCGATCACTATCTCGAGACACTGCAATCGAAACCGGGTGCGCTGCCCGGATCGACAGCACTCGCAGCAGCACGCCGGGCCGGATCGTTCACCGAGATCCACGATCGTTACCTCCAACAAGCCCGGCGGCGACTCGGAGACGCCGATGGCACACGAGCCCTAATCGAGATCCTTCTCGCCTATCGGACACTGCCCGCCGACGCGCTTCACGCTGGCATCACCACAGCGCTCGACATCGGGGTTGTCGACCCCCAAATAGTGATCATCGAAGCACGCCGACACACCAACCAACGCCCCAACAGCTCTGTGGTTGTCCCGATCGGAAACCTCGCCCGTTACGACCGGCCGACGCCCACGTTGGATCGTTACGACCAGCTCCTCAACAAGAAAGCCCAATAATGACCACCACCGATACCGCCTCTGGGGCAGCCGTCGAAGCCGCCGCCAAAGAGCTCCGCTTGCCCGGCATCCGCGAACATCACCTACGCCTCGCTGACCAAGCTAAACGTTCGAAGGACACCTATCTCGGGTTCCTCGCCGACACGCTCTCCCTCGAAGTTGACGACCGGGCCGAACGCCGCCGGACACGACGGATTAGCGAAGCCAAGTTTCCGCGGCCGAAACGGCTCGCCGACTTCGATCTCGACGCAGCACCAACAGTCAACCCCGCCACTATCTCCACACTCGCCGCCGGCAACTACCTCGACCAAGGCGATCCAGTTGTGCTGCTCGGCGATTCAGGAACCGGCAAAACACACTTGCTCATCGGCCTCGGAATGGCAGCGTGTGAACAAGGACGACGCGTCCGTTACACGACGTGCGCGCAGCTCACCAACGAACTCAACGAAGCCGCCGACGAACGGCGACTCGCCCGACTCATTGCCAAATACTCACGCATCGAACTCTTGATCATTGATGAACTTGGCTACGTCCAACTCGACACACGCGGCGCCGAACTGTTCTTCCAAGTCCTCACCGACCGAGACGAAACATCATCAATCGCTGTCGGCACAAACCTGCCCTTCAGCGAATGGAACCAAATCATTTCGGACCCGCGCCTCGTCGCTGCCGTCATCGACAGACTCACCTTCAACGCCCACATCATCGAAACCGGAACCGACAGCTACCGACTCAAAACCAGCCGCACAAAACCCTGACCCAGGTGGCGCCAACATTAGCGAGCACACTGGGGCCAAAATTGGTTGACATTCCCACGAGATTTTCTACATTGGCAAAGGGACTGGGACGAGACCGACCGCTCACGAGATAGAAGCGTCAGGTGACCCCGAGTCTGAACGATCAAAGCTCGTACGCATTCAAGCAATCGCCGAGACAGGTGCGAGGCCGTCGATCGACATCATCCGACATGGGCTGAGCGAGAACCAGGCGTTCCTTGTCGAGGGTGCACTCATCTCGACGCTCGATAATCTCGTCAATCGGGTTGCTGGTCACAGCACAGTTGGCGGCAACCGCGAACCGCTTAGTGAGCTGATTGCGAAATATGGCGCTGTATCTGTCGCGCCGGAGGCGCCTCCAGCGATTCTCTTCCGATTCAAGGACTGGATAGATGAACCAGAGGAAATCGAATCGGGCTACTTCCGAAGCGGACGCGGCTACAAACCAAACATGACCGACACCGAGCTTCTCGATGGCACCCGATGCTGGTGGAAACTGAGCCGAGCACAGCCACCGGCGCGAGGAGTTCAATATGCCGTACCGGTCTTTGAGGGAGTTACTAGGGGACTTGTCCGGATCGATGGAAATTGGCTCCACGACGACCGAGGTCGGAGCGCATTTGCTGGCACCGTGCTCCACAGCGGCCCTGCATATGACGCTTGGGTAGGGCCGACCGGGAAACGCATCGAGGCGGTACCTGGCCGCAATCCCATCTCCTACCATCAGTGATTTTGTGGGGTGCGATTGAACGATGGCCAAAAATTGGTGTCATAGCTGAGCATCGGTCATGCCATCGCTACGATGTCCGACGGCGGCAACAACAACTGGGAAGACGGCGAATGCACCCAACACTGATACTACGAAGCGGCGAAGTTTCGTCGTCGCAACAATCTGGCAATTGGTTTGCCCCGGTCGCTGGGTAAACGTGTATCAACGCCCCAACGGTGACTTTCGATTTAGCCCCACCGATCTTGTCAACCATCTCCGCTGTCAGCATCTAACAGGACTCAATCTTGCGCGCTCTCGGAAAGAACCTGGGTTTGTCCTGCCCCCATATGAGAATCCGTTTGCCGAACGGGTGGCCGAGTACGGCGACCGACATGAACTCAAGCACCTTGACAGGCTGAAAGCCCAAGGACTGACAATCACCGAGATCGATACCTCGGGGATACATCAAGACGACAGCCGCCGAGAAGCAGCCATGGCCGCGACCCGGACCGCAATGGCAGCCAGGGCCGATGTCATCTACCAGGCAGTGCTTGGTGATGAGCAGTGGGGCGGCCAAGCCGACTTCCTATACCGAGTCGACACACCTAGCGGGCTGGGGGAGTGGTCCTATGAAGTGGCCGACACCAAACTCGCGCGAACCGCCAAACCAGCAGCTTTCGTGCAGATGGCCGAATACTCCGAACACCTCGCAGCCATTCAGGACCTTCAACCACAATCGATTCACGTCGTGCTCGGCGACAACACTCAAGAGTCATTTCCGCTTCGACACGTCGCTCCATATCACCAAGCAATCAAAGCAAAGTTCCTCGCCGATACTGCAACGGACCTGCTCGACGTCTACCCCGACAAAGTCGAACACTGCGCACGATGCGTCTGGAACTCCCGTTGTAGGCAACGCCGCATCGACGACGAC
Organism: Costaria costata; assembly: GCA_036873775.1. NCBI lineage: Eukaryota > Phaeophyceae > Laminariales > Agaraceae > Costaria > Costaria costata. The sequence goes on along the minus strand of JAYJME010000479.1, from coordinate 19,008 downwards.
CATCTAACGCTCGTCGCTGACCTTGGCCGAACTCAAGCACACCAACTTGTCGAACACGACATTGCCCACACGCTCACCGAGCTCGCCACAAAACTAAACCTGGTCAAACCGAGTCGGATGGCACACGCCACGTTCGACAAGCTCGTTGCCCAAGCCCAAATCCAACACAAGGGTCGAGAAGAAGGCCGGCTGATCTATGAACTTTTCGAACCCGAGCCGGCCGATTCCGACGAAGAAAATGGTCTGTTGTCGGGGCTTGAAGCGCTCCCAGAACCGAACAGTGGCGACCTGTTCTTCGATATCGAGTCCGACACACTCCTCGGCGACGGCGGACTCGAGTACCTCTTTGGGTGGGTCGACACGGCAGGCAACTACACAGCCCAGTGGGCGTTGGACGCTGTGGAAGAGAAACGGCAGGTCGAATCGTTTATCGACATGCTCACCGAACGCCAAACAACCCACCCAGGATTCCGGGTGTATCACTATGCCCCCTATGAGGAAGCCGCGATCAAACGGCTCGTCACCCGGCACGGCACCAGGGAAGCCGAACTCGACCACCTACTTCGCTCCAAAGTTTTCGTCGACCTCTACCGCATCGTCCGACAATCACTACGAGCCTCCGTCGAGTCGTACTCTCTAAAGAAGATCGAACGCTTCTACGGATTCGAACGAACCAAAGAGGACGACTCCGTTGACTCAGGAACCGAAAGCGCAGTCGCGCTCGAAGCCTGGATACAGCAAGGGTCCGATCCGAACAACCGGGAAGAGCTCGACGCTATCGAGACCTACAACCTCGAAGATTGCGAAGCCACCAGACAGCTACGCGACTGGCTCGAAACACTCCGCACGGAAGCCGAGACAACGTTCAACCGGCAGCTACCACGCCCGCTAACCCCACATGTCGACCAATCCGGTGACGCCCAAGACTTCCTCGACGACCTCCAACAACTCCAAGCCCAACTCACCAACGAAATCCCCGATGACCCCGAAGACCGGAACGTAGATGAGCAGGCCAAATGGTTGCTCGCACAGCTACTCATGTTCCACCGCAGGGAATCCAACGTCGAATGGTGGGACTATTTCCGACGCAAAGAACTCGCCGAAGGCTTCCTCACCGGCAGCGACCCGTCTGGTGCAATGGATGATTCCGAAATCATCGCTGGCCTCACATTTCAACCCGATCTCACCACCACCGGCAAACGGAACATGACGCACTACACGTTCACGTTCCCGCCCAGCCAAGAATGCAAACTTGACGAAGACGACAGCCTCCACGACCCCATTAGCGGAAAGTCAATCGGCACGATCGACACACTCGATATCGAGACAGGCCAGCTCACCATTCGCCGGTCAGACAGAAGCACAGCCATTCCACCCGAAGACCTCACCGTGGCATTCGTGGACGTGATCCAACTCGGGCGGACGCAACGAGACGCTCTCATCGCACTCGCATCACAAACCTCAACGATGACCGGCCCACTCACCGCAAGTCGCAACGTTTCCCACAAACTGCTCACACGCACCCCGCCAACACTTCCCGAACAGCAGACAGGTGAGCAGCTCACGGATTACTCGCTACGCGCAGCCACCCAGCTCGACGGCGATTACCTCGCAATCCAGGGACCCCCAGGAACCGGCAAGTCAACAACCGGCAGCGCGCTGATCGTAGAACTCATCAAACAAGGCCACACCGTCGGCATCACCGCCAACAGCCACGCCGTAATCAACAACTTGCTCACCAAGGTCCTCAAAGACGACACCCGCGGCCAGGTTCGAGCAATCAAATCGCTTGGCAGCTCAAAGACCAAACTCCCCGGAGTCCACAGCCAATCCGGCGGCTACAACAAAATCCGAGAGCTTCTCGAAACCGGCGATCCAAAAAGCAAGATCTACGGTGGGCGACCAGCCAATCTGTTGGCCGGAACCCCATCGGCAATGTCGAACGCACACATTACCGGAGCACTTGACTACCTCGTCATCGACGAAGCCGGACAGATGGCTATCGCGGAAGCTGTCGCTTCAACCCAAGCAACCAAAAACTTGATCATGTTGGGCGACCCAAATCAACTCGGGCAACCGACGCGAGCCGCCCACCCTGAAGGTACGAACGACTCTGCCCTCGACCACATCATCGGCACAAACGACACGATCCCGAACGACCAAGGCATCTTCCTCGACACCAGCTACCGGATGCACCCCAACATCTGCGACTACATCAGTCACCACTTCTACGACGACAAACTCCACGCCGATCCCAAAACAACACACCGGGTCATCAGCGGCCTCGAACCCGGCATCCACGCACAGCTAGTTGAGCACCACGGCCGGCGAGCCTGGTGCCCAGAAGAAGCCGAAGCCATTGTCACCCTTATTGACGACCTACTCACACGGGCATTTACTGATATCGGAGAACCACCCCGACCGTTGGCTGAGACAGACATCCTCGTCGTTGCCCCCTACAACGCCGCCGTCCAAGAAATACGGCGATACCTCGAAACAACCGGACACCATGCCGTACGAGTCGGGACAGTCGACAAATTCCAAGGACAACAAGCACCCGTCGTCATCTTCTCAATGACCGCTTCAACCGCAGAGCTAGCACCACGTGGTTTAGCCTTCTTGACGGACCCGTCACGCCTCAACGTCGCGATCTCACGAGCCCAACACGCTGCATGGATCTTCGTATCACCCACAATCCCGACTAGCGCAGTGACACACGTAGAGTGCCTTCGGGGCGTTTCTGCGGCCTGTGCCTCGATGAGAGCGCAAGAATGGGCTCGCTGGGGACGCGCAATTCCACGACAATCTGTTGTCTAGCGGGTTCAGCTACACGTCAAGTTGGGGAACGTAGGGCCGAGAGAGTTCGGCCATGCGCAAAGGCTCCCTCCTCGCAGAAGCCGTCGCCGCCACACGCGCCACAAAGAGCATCCGCTATCCAAACCAGCGGGGCCAGAGCAGTGTCCTCAATTGAGCACATTGCGCGTTGCAGCCGAAGTATCGCAACCGGCCCCGACAATGACTCCGTAGTCATCGACCAAGGCTTCGCGACGTCGTGCTACGACTACTTCGGTGGAAAACAGTATGGACGAAGACCTTCAAGCTGGTATCAAAGAGTTTCTCGAGCACTACAAACGTCTCGACGGCGACGAAAAAGGAGAGGCGCAAGTCTTCCTTGATCGCCTATTCCGGGGGTTTGGCCATCTTGGGGTCAAAGAGGCCGGCGCCGTCTTGGAAGATCGAGTTCGCGGGGCTTCGTCAGTTCACTTCGCCGATCTGATGTGGGATGAGGTTGTCCTCATCGAAATGAAGAAGCGAGGAGAAGATCTCAACAAGCACTACACCCAAGCCGAGCGCTACTGGACGGAGAAGGCAACTGGCCGGCCGCGATATGTCATCACATGCAACTTTGACGAGTTCTGGATCTATGACTTCGAAGAACAGATGTATCAGCCCGTGGAGATCGTCAACACAGTCGACCTACCAAAGAAGTGGGAAGCCTTTGGCTTCATGCTTCCCAAAGCTGTAGAGCCGCTCTTCTCCCAGGACCTCGAAGAAGTCTCGAAAGCAGCAGCAGAGTCCATAGCAGACATGGTCACCAAGCTCATAGCCTCAGGTGTCGATCGGCAACGAAGCCAACGATTCGCCATGCAATGCGTAACAGCGATGTTCGCTGAGGACACTCAGCTCATCCCGAGGCATCTATTCACACGAGCCGTCAAAGACTCGGCAGAAGGGAAGGCCGACGCTTACGACTCTGTCTTCGCGCTGTTCCGCGAGATGGACACGCCAGGGATCACACCAGCCGGACGTTTCAAAGGAACCAAGTACTTCAACGGCGACCTCTACTCCGATACAACCCCCTTCGAGCTATCAACCGACGCCCTCGAGGTCTTGCTCGAAGCCGCCAACGAAGACTGGTCCAAGATCCAACCAGAGATCTTCGGGACCCTATTCGAACAGTTCTTGGACGATGAGCAACGACACGCCCAGGGAGCGCACTTCACAACCGCATACGACATCATGCGCGTCGTGCGCCCCACAATCGTGGAACCGTTCGTTGCTCGCATCAAAGGAGCCACGACCCAAACGGCTCTCGGCCAGATCGAAACCGAGCTGACCCAACTCAAAATTCTCGATCCCGCCTGCGGTTCCGGGAACTTTCTCTATGTCGCATATCGAGAGCTGAGAAAGCTCGAGACGCTTATCGAGGATCGTCGCCTCAAGCTCACAGACAAGAAGCAGTCGAAGACCGGCCGTTTCGCTCTCGTGCGCCCAGAGCAGTTCTTCGGTATCGATATTGATCCGTTCGCTGTTGAGATCGCCCGCGTGACCCTTCTCATTGCAAAACAGCTCACGGCCTACGAAAGAGGGGGGCTCGAGAACCCGCTTCCTCTTGACAACCTCGACAACAACATCGTCGTAGCCGATGCACTATTCGACTCTTGGCCCGACTTCGATATTTGTGTAGGAAACCCGCCCTATCTCGGGCGACAGAAAATGCTCGATGAATACGGGGCCGAATACATCGACCGGCTGAGCCAGCGCTACCCCGATGTCTCCGGCTTCGCCGACTACGTGACCTACTGGTTCAGATTGGCCCACGATCGCATGGCCAATGACGGCAGAGCAGGATTCGTCGCAACGAACACCGTCCGACAAGGCAAATCACGGGAAGCATCTCTCGACTACATCATCGACCACGGAGGCGTGATCGTCGACGCATGGGACAGCGTTCCATGGTCCGGTGAGGCCGGCGTCCACTTCTCAATCATCAACTGGGTCAAGGAAGCGCACGTTAAACAACCGCTCCTACATATACACGAGGCGGACAAACCGATCCGCCTAAAGACCATTGCCGGCGATCTCTCTGCTGGGGTAGATCTCCGATCGGCCGAAGCGCTTACCGCCCACGTCAAGCCGAAGGTCTTCTTTCAAGGCCAGACCACTGGCCATATGGGATTCGTCCTGTCCGATGATCAGGCTTCAGAATTGCTAGCCGCACATCCCGGAGAAACTGAAGTTGTTCACCCATATGTGATCGGAGAAGAGCTTCTTCATGAAGGCCGCCCCACACGTTGGGTGATTGACATTGGCTCAGACGACGCAACAGAGGCGACCGCCAAGTTCCCAGGATCAATCGAGCATCTCGAATCAAGCCGACATATCGAACGTGGCGATGATGTACCACGTACAGTGCGAGAGAAGCGCACAAAGAAGGCAGAGGAAGAAAGAAGCCGCAATGACTTGGCGCTTGCGAATAATCCCAAGGCCAAAGTCAACTGGCATCACCGCAACTTTCTCAATCGTTGGTGGCAACACGCCTATCGGCGAAAGAGCCTGCTCAAAGCGGTTTCAGGGCTCGATCGATACATAATTATTAGCCGCGTGGCTACCGAGCAGAGACGGCCCGTGTTCGTATTCGTCGAGTCATCAATCCACGCCTCGGACGCAGTCCAGTGCTTTTCGCTCGACGACGATTACTCATTGGGAATCCTGCAGTCACGAGCGCATGAACTCTGGTTTCGTCGACGCTGCTCAACAATGAAGGAGGACCTTCGGTACACCACGAAGACCGTATTTGGCTCCTTCCCCTGGCCCCAAGACCCAGATGGCCAAGCCGTCGACGATGTCGTCGGCGCGGTGAAGGACCTGCTCGATATCCGGGAGCTTCGAACACAAGACGGCATGTCCCTCGCCGACCAGTACAACTCGATTGAACAACCCGGAAGAAATCTGATTAGAGCAGCCCAACAACGACTAGATGGCGCGGTTCTAAGCGCATACGGATTCAACTCCTCGGACGACGAGGTCAGCCAACTGTTGTACCTCAACCAACAACTTGCCGCTAAACAGTCTGCGAAAGCTGAAGTTCGCGGGCCAGGGCCGGAGGGAATCACTTCGCCGACTCGAGTGACCGACTATGCGATTCGAGATCCACGAAGTATCTAGCCAACAAGTCATCGGACACGAGTTGGCGCTGATTTGTCGGCTTACCGAGACGCGAACTCGTTCAGTAAATCGAGCGTCCCAGCAACACCTTGCAACAGAGCATGGAAGGACTTCACAAAACCGTCGACTCCGGACTTCTCGAAATAGTCAGCGGACTTCCGATGAGCTGCTCCATAGGAACGAAGACCTTGGAGACGTCTCAGATGTTCGAGTGCAGTCTGAGGATCGGAGAAGCCCTTTCGCTCTAGGAACTCATGAAGCTTGTTCAGTCCACCGCTTTTGTCGCTTCCAAATTCTGCCTCATTCAGATCGCCAATGACGACCTTGGACAACACCAACACCTGACGGTCAAACTCGCTCATGTCCTCGCTAACTGGCAGAGAAATCTGATCGATGAGGTGTTCATCTCCAGGGTTGGGCGGTCGGAACAGCGGCCAACCGAAGCGCGTTTCCCAAGCGACATTGAGTTTCGGGACTGCCTCGCGCACGACCAGATCCCATGCGGTGTTTGGCGCGAATTGAGCCAAGAAGTCGCGACGAAACTGCGGCTCGCTAATCGACACTCCGTCCGGCGCAATGTTGTTGGCCTTCCAATGGAGCTGCTCTGACATTGGTAGCGAACTCAAATCCCCCAAGTAGGCGATAACCCGATCACCATGATTCATGTCGACGCTTCGGAGCGTCCATAGCCCATGACAGGAAATGTCACACTGTCCCACCTCGTAATGTGCAGGCGTGTCTCGGTACTTGCGGAGCACCTCCCGACTGAAGTGAACCGGCGTCAACGAGTGGTACTCAGGTGTCGGAGTGGAGAAGTACGGGTTCGGCGTTGTATCGGGATCGCACGACGCCATGACCGGGTCCCCAGACAGGTCTTCATCGACTATGAAGGTTTCGAACTCGCGCTCCTTTTCGTAGGGATACACCCCACAATGCTCGATGGAGGATGGGCTACGGCGCTTCAACCCAACCAGTCGAGACCTGCAAGCGTCACGCGAATGGCTACCGATATAGAGGGCAGCGTAGAAGTCTTCGCCAATGGCATCACCGTCAGCCAGTTCAACACTCTCGCCCTCCGGATAGTCGAGGTCAGATACGAGCGAGAACACGACGTCCATTTGTTTCGCTGCTGCGTACCGCAAGATCAAGTCTGTTCTCATCGATACGCACTTTTCGGAGATTCGTACGACTTCACGTGAGCTTCCGTCCTCGAGCTGCTCGACATAGGTCAAGCCGTCAGCTGTATGCAGCGCATAGGTCAACCGGAGTTCCTCCGGAACAAACCATCGCCGTTCGATCCACCGCTCTTCGAACTCGTCTCGCAACATGAGCGGCGAAATGGACGACGCCTTGTAGGTGCCCAACACCAAGTCGCCCGAGTCGCTCTCCAACAGCTGGGGCCGGAAACCGTCAGGGAGCACAGCGATACCGGGATGAGAATAGCCGTCGTCAAACGATGGCCACTCCAGCGGCGTCTGCAACCAAACGCTTTGGATCCGACACGGCACGTTTGGGGACATTTGTTCTGCCAACCAAACGTCGGTCCACGCCTCGGACCCCAACTCGGCAAACTTCTCCAAGACAGACGCCTGATTCAACCCCTCGGGTTCGACGTCGAAACGTAACTCGATGTTCTCCACTCAACAAACAATACGACCCAGCACTGACACCTTCCGCTCGGCCGACCTCAAGCTCATGAGCGCGGAGGATCGCTGTCGACCACGATCATCACCACCGCGACCTTGACTGATCTACCACCCGCGCCAGGTACTGGCACCTCAACAACAGGAAACCCCGCGACATCGTCCAACCGCTCTCCGTCATGACTGGTTGTGAGATGATCAAGGATCTTTGCCGGCAAGAGCCCAGGATTCACTATCCCTCTGACGAACATGACGATGACGCCGAACTGATCGCGATACGTCAAGTACTTTTCAAGCAGCTGCTCCAACGCAGCGTCGAGCGATGAAACGCCCCTCCAGACCTTGCACTCAAAGTAGAGAAAACAATCGTCATCGACCATCAGGCGAATGTCGGTCTTGCCCGTTTTCGAAAACGACTCACCTGTAGCGTCCTTAAACCGCATATTGAGCGCCGCCATCAGGCTGTCGCGATGGTCATCTTCGACCGCGGCGGTTGGTGCACCTGCGCCTGGCGACCGTTCAACCGCATCTCGATGATCTCCTACAGCCCCAAGAACACTCGCAAACTGTTCCAGCGTCAACGCGTGACCGAACCCATCAGGGTTCCTTGCCTGCCGAAGCTTCACCGAGTCGATGAGGCGTGTGGCATCAGGAAGCTGGATAGGTCGAGGCTTGCGGCGTTGCGCGGGCACAAACCCATCCCTTCGTAGAGACTCATGACGGTTGTCGACAAAATTGTGCCGTTGCCGCTGCTTCGCAATTTCTCGGTCTACAGCCTCTACTAGCCCGTCATCGTTCCACTTTCGAACGATGATGTTGGCGCGTTCAACGTGGTCCCGAACATCGGCGACTAGGCGATTTCGATGCTGATCATCTGCAGCATGAATCGAAATCCATTCGTCCGCATACGACAGGAAGTCCTTGTCCATGAAAGGTCCGCCGTTGGAACCCATCGGCACCAAACGGCCACCCGTCTCGACCGGAATTCGATAGCCCTGATAGCCGTGACTCCAAACCTGGCCGGGATAGATTCCTTGTCGCACTCCCGAATAGTCATCCGGCCCTTGGCGGAACTGTCGGACCTTGGACGGCTTGCTCGGATCGAGGTACTGGGGTTTGCCGAGAACGATCTCAGGTTCCAGAAGCTGCGCCACCAACCGCGAAGCAAGCAGCTCGTCTACTTCCCCGGACTCAAACGCTGCCGTGACCGCTCCCTCGATGCGCGACGCATTGACCTTCGGAAGCTGTTCAGCCAAATGCGATTTCGTGCCACGGAAGCCATAGTTGGGGAACGGGAGCGCCATCCACTCACGATACCGAGACACTCCGACGGCTGTCCGTCACGAATAGCGCGCCGATGACGGTGAGCTGCGCTAGACGATGTCGAGACGTTCCCACCCCCATGGCTTTCGCGTGTTCTCGGAGTAGTAGCAATACGGGCAATTCATTCCAGGGCTCGCCAGCCTCGCGGTCCCCGACCGCTGCCACACGTGTGATTTCGCCACTCCGCATCTCCACCACAACTTGACGTGTGTCCCCGCAAGCACCGTCTCTGGAGTGGGGAGCAGGATGGGTCGGCGTCATCGAGTTGGAGAGACACATCCTCTGATGAGCGCAAGCTGATCGCGCTGCCTGGTTCGTCGCTTCGTTGGACGATCAGAACCGCCGTGGCAAAAAGCAACCGCGATCCCAATGCAAGCAACCCAGGCAGCCGCCAATAGCGCTGAACCGGGGCCAACGCCGAGAGCCGCAGTAACCACGGCAAATGCGACGCCGAGGTCGACCGTGTTGTCGTTGTACTGATTCTGGCTGGCGAGCCCTGACATCCTTCCAGTGCACGCCTCCCAAACCGGACTAGAACCGGCGCGGTACCTTCGCTACCCACAGTCCTCAAGAACCACGACCGACGGTGAGATAGAGTCGAATCAAGCAAACGGCGGGAGACAACAGTGACATCGTTCGAACGATCTAGTGCGACGATCGCGGCATGGAACCTCAATGGATGGGGCGGCATCGACCACGCCCGACTCGATCGACAAGCCTTCGGCCTCTCGCTCATAGATGCCGAAGTCGTCACACTTGTCGAAGTCCCATCCGAAGACGATCTCAACTACCTCCGCGAAAAGCTCCTCTCCAAGTATGGACTCAACTACAGCGCCGTCTACCTCGAACAGGGCGTCTCAGCCAACCACCCCCTGAACATCGCCGTCCTCCACAAACAGGGCATCACCGCCAGCAATGCAGGGTTCATTGACGGTTCTGACGGGGGAGTTCCAAATGCCCGCAAAGCACTCGCCGTCGATATCGCCATCGGCCGGCTCGACTTCAAACTCATCGGGGTCCACCTCAAATCAGGGCGGGACAAAGACGACCAAGACAAACGCGACGCCCAATGCAAAGTCATCGGCGATTACATCACCGCCGCACGCGGCACAGACGACCGCGACCCCGACATCATCCTCTGCGGCGACTTCAACATGATCCCCGGCCAAGACATCTCAAACTTCCATCACCTCGGCGCCAACGACGTCATGGACTTCATCTCCTCCTGGGATCTCCAACAGCGCTACTCACACATCCTCGCCACAGGACGCGCCAACCTCCTCGACGGATTCGCCATCGCACGCCGCTACTCAACCGAATACATCCGCGGAAGCCTCCGACTCTTCCCACTCCACTGGAACATGAACATCGGACGAGAACGATTCCGAAGAGACGTTTCCGACCACCTTCCATTCGTCGCCAGCTTCAGACTCAAGGACCTCGACTAAGGACATGGCGAAACTAAGAAAAGTGATCAGGATTAACCTGACCAGAGGCGAGTGGCTGTTTCTGTTCATGGTCGTGATCGCAGTCGGCGTTATTGCACTCGCGGGCTACAACGCTGCACAGCGGGCCGGAGAGGTCGACGAAACGATCTCTCGATCAGCCTTCGGCCTGGCGACAGCACTATCGATTAGTGGAGGGCTCGGCTTCTTGCTCAACAAGCGAGCCAAACATCTACAACGACGAGAAGACGATGCAGCTTTCCTCGAAGTCCAGATCGTAAACCTTTGGGATGCGCGAGCCGACATCAAAAAGGCAGCGGTACTCACTGCGTCCCACCAAAGCGCTAAGACCTATGGCGAAGAAGTCCGCCAGCTCATCACACTAAGAACAGAGCTGTTCAACATCCGGGGCGCTGTCCGAAGACGGAATCTGCTCTCAAGTGACGACGCAGCGAAGACCCAGTTTGAGAGCCAAACCTTGGGTGCCATCGAGTACCTCAGCGAGATCATCGATGAATACCGAAACGGATACCTACAGATAAGCGACCTCCAACGACGAGACGAACACCGCAAAAAGGTCATGATCGAAGAGAAGGACGAGCTACCGGATCACACAACCCGCGAAGCCTGGGAGCGCCTTCTCAAATGTTCGGAGGCACAGTTTGAGCATTCCAGACAAATGATTGCCTACGGCGCCTTAGACGCCGAATCCCTCACCAGCGTCACCACCGAAACTGGCAAAGTGCTTAAAGGCGGCGGTCTAAGTGGTGATTTGGCCTCACCCGCATTCAAGGGTCTCGAAGATCGTCTGAACTCAGAGAACACAGAAACGCTCACGCGCGCTTCCGACTTTGATGGCAAGCTCCTGCTTCCGCTCGCCCGTTCGGCGTCGCTCCTCGAAGATACTGCCTTGCGTTACAAGTGATATTCACCAAGATCTACCTACACCCTTGACGGTGCAAGACACGATCGTGTAGCTGAGCCATCGAGCTGGTGACACCTGATGGTTGCTTCTGAGCATTATCATGCTGACGCATGCCAGGGTTGACGGCTCTCAAAACCGGATACTGCGAATATTTCCCCGAAGATCAGTTCGCATGATTCGTTCAAGACGCGTGACCTCTTCGTTCGTCGGTACCAAAGTAGCTCCCCATCGGTTACGTCGTTCACGCCACGGGTTTCGAGCTCATCGAGCCCCATATAGGTAGCGCGCCAAGGGGATCCAGCGGGAATGTGTTTGTCGAACGATCGGGACATAGATGGTGTGGGCTTGGGCGCTTTTGGGATTGGGGGAGTGCGAGACCTCGGCCGTACTCGTCGATGGATAAGTCGTCGTCTCGGATTGAGGCGAGCTCGGATCGTCGTAGCGCCCCATACGAACCAATGAGCAGCATGGCTATGTCTCGTTTGCCGGCAAGCGTCGAGTCGTCGATCGACAGGAGGAGAGCTGCACCAACGTTCGCCCGTGAGCGGTGTGGCTCGCTGCTGGTCGGTGCCGAGACGTTTGCGGATTGCTTATGGGGTCAGGTGAGGGTAAGTCGTTCCTCAATATTTCGCGAGAATTCTCCATAGGGGTTTACGTGGCTGTAGGTGAGCGGGGAGAGCGCTGTCGGTCGTTTTCGTCGAGTGTGAGACGTGCCATCCGGAGAGTGGCCGAGGCCAAAGACCTCGATCACGAAACCGCAGATCTGTTCGCTAAGCAGGGGAGGCTTCGAACATGCTGCGACTTGCTCAGCCGAAAAGGATTCATTTGGTCCTATCTGATGCAAACGCTTCACAGCGTGGTGCTTCACATGAAGGAGAAGGCATTTCTCGCCGGCTGGGCTCTGTTGGCCGCGGAAGAGACCTTCCCACAGACACGGCCATTCCAAACGACGGTTCACAGCAATGACGTTCGCGTGTAGCATCCGGTAAGCGACGTACTACGCCAACGCCACAGCTGACACAGTGAGGAAGTTTCGAACCAGAACCGCATCGGTAAGTAGCCCATCCAGTCTTGGCTAAAATAGCGGCGGATCTGCCTCTCATTGGTTCTACAACTGACTAAGGCCGAACGCGATCGCCGGACTTTGGGGGATCATGTGACAGGGCTACGTCAATCTATCGAGGAACTAGCCGGGAGACTCTGGCAGCGCACTGACGAGACAGTCGGGAACACCGAGGAGCGGACCGCAGTGCCGAAACCCGGCATACAAGCGATTGGAACTGACCTGGCGAGGCGTCGACGTCATCGAATGCGACGAGATTTCCAACTCAGTCCTGACCAACGCCGGACTCTGGCGACGTTTCGATTGAACCCACCGGTTGTACGGGTGCCACAGGGGTTCTTGAGGGACTCTTCGATGGCACGCGAAGCGTGAGCGTGCCGAATATTCGTCCGGGCTATTTTCGGGAGGTCGTCGTCGTGGTTTCGGTGGTCGCTGTCGATTTCTGGGCGCGTTGAACTAAGACGTACGGGTGGTGCTGTTTGGTCAGGCTGCTGGCCGGTATTGGTTGATGAGTCCGTTGCAGGTCGTGTGTCGCTGGATCGGGTGGTCGGGCCTGATGGGGACGACGTTGTCGGTGTCGTTGGGTGCTCGTTGCCCGATTCCTCGATGAGGCCGACTGGTGTTGTAGTGCTCGACGTATTCATCGAGCAATCGACGGAGTTGGGTTTCGTTCCAGATGATGGTCCGGTCCAAGAGTTCGTGGCGCAGTGTCCGCACCCATCGTTCGGCGTAGGCGTTTGCTTGAGGAGATCTCGGCGGGATCCGAATAGCTGTGATCCCGGATGCAGCAAGGACAGTGTCGTAAGAACGGGTGAACTGTCCGGCGCCGTCGCGGATCATGAACCGAAACCGATGACTGTCGCCGAGTGGCATGCAAAAGTTGCGGATGGTTTGAGTGGTCCAGGGGCCGGTTGGGTTCGCGGTGATCCCGACCAGGTGGGGGTCCCCTGAGTAACGGTGCCAAATCGGACATCTGAGTTTCTACTAACGCGGTTTAGGGTCGTTTAGTGGGTGTAGTTGGCGTTGGATGACCTCGGTGATGTCGAAACGGTATTCGCCGTAGGGGTTGAGTTTTTCGAAGCGTGCGGGGCTGAGGTGGACGATGGTGTCGTCGTGGATGGTGCGGCCTTGTGCACGTTCGTCGTCGATGGCGAGCTGCAGGTATGTGGTGTTTGAGAGGATGCAGGCGTTGGCCACAAGGCTGAGGCAATGGGCTTGCATAGTTTGGTCTTCGTGGTGGCGGTGCCTCATTTTCTCGCCGTGGGCGAAAGCGATGAAGTGGCGTAGATCATGGCTGGCTTCGCCGCGGTTGAGTTGTCGGCCGATCCGGCGTCGGAATGCTTCGTCGCTGAACCAGCGGAGGTTGTGCAGGGTTCGGATGAGTTTGCCGTACTCAAGAAGCGCTTTGGAAAGTGGGTGCTGGCGGGCGCCAGCTTGGAGACGTGTGATGAGCAGCGCTGCCGAGACGGTGCCGCGTTTGAGTGATCCTCCGATGCGCAAGAGGTCGTCCCAGTGTTTGGCGATGATCTCTGTCTGCACGCGATCGGTGAGCATCGGGCCGGCGGTGGGCCATTGCATGTAGTGGTCAGCAGCGTGAGGCCGCCACATTCGTTGTCGGTTTGGTTTGGCGATTCTTGGTGAGAGCCGGAGGCCGACCAGATCGAAGAGGGCAAAGGTAGCGAGAGTTTGGCCGTGGGTATCGGTGGTGTGTTCGGTGATGTCGAGTTCGGTTGTGTTGCCGAGGATCTCATCGAGGGTGAACGTAGCGTCGCGTTCGGTTGACACGATGATTTGAGTACCGAAGGTGGTGTGCTGGTCTGAGACGTGGGTGTAGGTCGTGATCCCTTCGTCAACGAAATACCGCGACAGCTTCCGTGCGCTGAGTGACTTGCCTTCCATTGGGAGCCGTAGCCCATCAGATGACGACAACGTCCCGCCACCCCAGATTTGAGCGAGCGGCAGCCGGTAGTGGGTGTCGATGATGGCGTTGTTCGCTTCCCGAACGGTTTCCTCTCTGAGGTACCAGCGGGTGTACCAATCGAGGGTGGTGACGCTGATGCCGGTGAGGTCGGCCATTCGGGTCGTTCCGAAGTTGCAGGCTTGGGCGAGCAGTGCTGCGTAGAGGTTGCGTTGGTGCTCGAGCGGGTTGGCTCGTGGTGTCGCCCCGTTGGCGTGGGTGAGGTGTGTGCTGAATCCGGTGGTGTGGTCTGCTTCGATCAAGATGTCGGGCAGAGATCTCATTGGCAAGCGGTTGCCGAGGCGTTTGCGTTCGGGCTCGACGTAGTCCGGGAGTACTTCAGCGGGGAGAGGGCTGAGTTTGAGTTGACCGTTGTCGCCTTTGCGAATTGGACCTTCGTCAGCAGCAAGGATTGGTTCCAGGTCGTCAAGGAGTCGGGCGTATTCGGCATCGAACTGACCGAGTCCTTCCCCAAACGTTGTTGGTTGCCCAGTGATGGCGAGTACCTCGGGACGAGCGAGCTCCCAATCGACCGGTGCAAGCAGGAACGTGGCGGGGTTGGCATAGCGGCGTGATCCTTTGACCCAGATCTCACCCGATCGCAGGCCAGCCCGCAGCGCATAGAGCACGCAGAGTTCCCAGTAGTGCTTGAACGCAACTGCGTTGCTCTTGGCGGCTGCTTCGTCGAGGTAGGGCATCCACCGGGTCGGTACGAAACTGGTGGGTACATCAAATGGCACGTTGATTTGGCCGGCTGCGTTGACTTGCTGAAGGATCTCAACGGCTTCAAGTGTTTCCGAAGGCGCAACGCTGGCGGAGAATTCGAGAGCGGCGAGGATCTTTGGTGTGAACTGGCGCATGTAGGAGAACCGGGCCTCGATCAACCCCAGATGCCCGCCGTCACGAGGCAGGATCTCATCCTCGCTGCGCACTGCATCGCTGAGACGATCAGCGCCAAGCTTTCGGAGTTGACGACCAACCGCAGCATCGTCGAGGTTGCTGTCGATGATCACTGGCAGGATCTCGTCGAGCAACACAAGCCTTCCCATGTCCGCTGCGACGATCTCGGCTTTGCGTTCGGCAACTCGGTAACGGGTGCGGCTTTCGGTTGTGCCGAGCGCTCGATCGAACAGAGCCACGATCTCATCAATCACCGCGCCATATGTCTGTGTGGAACTTGCGAGCAAAATCGGATATCGGCGTTCGACGGGCATCCTGCGTATTGCTTGTGGGGTTGAGCGACGCCCGAGACTGGCCAGGTGCCGTGCACGTTCTGGTGCTATCACCGCAATGTCAACCTGGTCCACATGCATAGTTTCGAGCAGCGCGAGCTTCGCTATCTCTTCTCCAATCGCTGCAGGCGATGCGGTGGTGGCTTGGGTGCCGAGCCACACCAAGGGCGCAACTCCAAGTTCGGCGTCGTTCTCCACTAAGGCGTCCAATGCGTCACGTAGCGGCGGGTCAAGTTGTCGTTGCACTCGTCGGTGAAGCTCCGAGTTGGCCTCCACTCTTGCTGCCCCGATGGCGCGGCTGAGTCGGTCAAGGCCTGGGCGCACGATCCGTTCAGAGTGCAGAAAGTCGACAGCAGAGCGGAATAGCACTGCTGGTATGTCGTGCTCGAGGGCTCGTTCGACCAACCAGTCGCCGAGTCGTTTCCATTCCCCGGCATCACACACTCGCCAGCCCGCATGTGCGAGCACAGATTCGACATGGCGACGGCGGGTGCGTTCGTCGATACGCGCTTCGTACTGAGCGAACTCCGCCTGGGCTATGTCGAGTTGGTGGCACAGCATCGCGATTGCCTCGGTCGGTGCCTCGGAGAAGTTGTCCGGGACCACTCCGAGATAACGCAACGCACAAAGCCGTGCGGCCAGACCGATCCGGTTTGCAGCAACGGTGTGGCGCCGAAGCCAGCGAAGGTCTTCATCGGCCAGCTGGAAGAACGCTCCAAGATCGCTGCGCGGTATCTCGGTTGGCCATGTTGTGAGTCGTTCGATTTCTGCTCGTGACATCGTGCGAGGCGGCACCGCATACCTCCTTGGACAGCTTGAACTGGTCTAGTCCACGACGACGACCGCCTCAACAGCTGCATCACGGTCCGCTTCCGAAGGCAGGCTGTACCGCCGAGTTGTATCGAGTCGTTTGTGACCAGCAATCTCAGCGACCAACACCACATCAGCGCCTGAACGGATCAGATTGGTGACACACGTGTGGCGCAGCACATGGGCCGACAGCGACAGCCCAGCGTTCTTGGCAATCCGCCGGACCACCATGTCAATCGCCCGGGCCGTCATGCGTGACCCAGTGCGAGACAACCACCATGTTGACTCGTCATAGACATCACGACAAGCAATCTGGCGAGTGCGTTCGAGCGCCCACTCAGACATAGCGTCTCGACAGACACTGTTGAGCGGGACCTCACGGAACATGTCGCCCTTGCCAGACCGCACCGTCACCCGGCCACGCCGTGCTGACACCGCAACATCGTCTTCGTTGAGGTCGGTCAACTCAGCCAACCGCAGACCGGTGTAGAAGAACAGGAGAGCGATCGCTCGATCACGAGCCGCTGGCGTAACTTCAACCGAGCGCAAGAACCGGCGCTGCTCATCCTGATCGAGTGCCCGAGGTGCCACCTGAGCAAGATCCTCACGAGGAACCTCCGGTCGTGACATGCCCAGAGACCGATAGAAGTTGTCGATCGACGCCAACGCCTGATTCACCGACGACGGTTTCCACCCCTTCACCTTCACGGCCCGCTTGTAATCGCGAACCGCCCAATCCCGGACAGCCGGCTCCGACAACGCATCAGCCCCATGCTCAGCAGCGGATAGCCACCCGATGAACCGGCCGACCTGGGATCGATAGGCATCACGAGAACGGTCGGCCAACGGCTGACGATCCAACCACGACCCATACTCAGCCATAACGGCGGTCTCGTTCACCGGCTTCGGCTTAGCTGCCTTCTTCGCTTTGGCCACACGCGGTCCCTGTTAGTAGAAGTACAAACGGCCGTCTAGAACGACCGATCTCCCACATTAGTAGAAGTTCAAGCGGCGCGTGCTTCTACTAATGGTTCTTAGACGCACCTTGACAATCGAAAAGGAAGGGTCGTCAGCTGTCGCCATGGTGGATCAGGACAACCGGCAAGAATGGAGAATGTCGCCGCCAGCGCTGAGTCGGGTTCCAATATTCCGGCGGTCCAAGATATGGGTGACGTATCGTTGCGTGTGTGACGACGGAACAATCGATCTGGCACAATCGCGATGTCGTATTGCTGGTGTCGGGGGCATCCGTGAATGACGTCGGCGACTGGCTACTCGAGCTGGCCTTGCCGCTGTATGTCTTCATCGAGACAGGATCAGGCATGCAGACGGCTGCCGTCTATTTGCTGCGGCTTGGCGTTGGGTCCCTGTTTGGCCCGCTGGGCGGACGTCTGGCGGACACTTGGCGTTTGAGGTCCACACTCGTGGTCACAAACCTGCTGCAAATTTTGGCGCTTGTGCCGTTGCTGTTTGTTTCGCAAGATCGGGTTTGGCCAATCGCGATAGTTGTAGTGCTGCAAGGACTTATTTCTAGTGTCAATGATCCTGCGTCGTTTGCGCTGTTGCCGCGCTTGGTCGAAGGGGATCAGCTTGTGGCGGCAAACTCTGCCTTCTCAGCAGGACTATCGGTCTCGCGTTTGATCGGGGCTGCTGCAGGCGGCATTGCCATCGAAGTTGGAGGGATGGCGACTGTCGCTGTGCTAGACGGCGCGACTTTCCTGGTTGGAGCTGGGAGCGCCGCTCTACTGAGTGCCAAAGCGAACCTGCGGTCCGTGGCGACTGAAGAAGCGCAGTCTGATACTTCGGTCCGGGCTGCCGTGCACGAAGTTCGTCGTCGCCCGCAACTCGGGGCTTTGCTTTGGATCGACGGCATAGCGTCGCTGATTTATGGCGGGTTTCCGGTGTTGTTTATCGTTTTTGTCACTGAGTATCTCGACGGCAGCGCTGGCGATGTTGGCATCCTCCGAGCAGCACCGGCGCTCGGGGGTTTGCTCGCAGCGGGTGTGATCGGTGGGGTCGCATCGAAGGTCGCCCCTGCCCGAATCATGACTGCTGGCTATCTCTTGTTCGCATTACTCTCAGCGCTTTGGATAAACGCTACGCCGTTCACCACTGCACTGTGGGTCTACCTGTTGTTCTATGGCGCGACTGGCTTATCAAACGTTGCCACTCGGGTCGGCAACCGTTCCACAACTCAACAGTTGACTCCGCCCGAGGTGATGGGTCGTGTTGGTGGCCTGAAGGGGACAGTGTCGACACTCGGTTTTGGCCTGGGTGCGACCCTCTCGGGGATCCTGCTCGAGATCACAACCGCCCGCACACTGCTCAATATTGAGGCGGCGATGTTTCTGCTATGCGCCGCTATCGGGTATCTGTTCGTAGTGAGGGCCCCGATTCAAACGGCAGAGCCAGACGCCACTGAGCCGGGACATGGGTAACAAATAGGCGAACCTCCCAGTGTCTCGACAGCGAGCACAAACGCGCTGCCCGCGGACTCTGTTGAAAACGGTCACATTCCACGCCAGCTGGGCAGCCATCCTTGACTTTTCATACGAAGCCGGAAACGGCCACCTACCTGTGAGGAGATTGAGTCCCGCTGGGTGGTGTAGTTCGGTTGTGTGATTCTTGGTTGGTTAGGTTCGGGGTGCTGCTGGGAGCGAG
>JAYJME010000478.1:0-22708 GCA_036873775.1 Costaria costata | reverse complement strand
CCATCTCCCCTCGCTCGCCCCCCTCCCTGTCGTCGCTCCCCCTCCCTCCACTCCCTCTCTCCCGCGTGATGGCGTCAACTGTTGGTGTTGCGCCTGCAACCGTCCTGTGTCTCTCTTTCGTTGCCTTTTTCTCCTTGTGGTGCAATTTCCGCATGGAAGCCTCCGCCCCGTCCTCGATCAGTCAGAACCATCTGCCGGCCTTCTGTGACGTGTCGTGCCACCCTTCGAACTTGATGCTGATCACCTTGAGGTCCTTTTTAAGGTACCTCATCCAGTCCAACTCCTGTCCTCCGGAACAGCCCTTATCTCTGACTACCAGCCCGAATATCACCCTCCTCGGCAGGCGTTCCTCTCCCATGCGTGCCACGAAGCCGGCAAACAGTGCCCTTCGTCGGCGTACCGTCAGCTCAATCCTCTCGGAGCTGAACCGGCAAGTGCGTTGGCGTAGGAGAGGATGCGGTCTTCGCGCTTCTGTTTCCGCTCTTCCGTTTCCGCCAGCCGAGACATCGGAGAAGCATCGTGTGGCGGACCCGCCGTAGCCTGTCATAATGAGCCTTGTTCGGGCTCCACGTGACGCACACGTATAGCAGCGTCTCGATTACCTCGGCGTTCAGCATCCGCTCCTTCAGGCGCAAGCATACCTACGGGCGGTCATAGATTTTCATGTTATACCGCCCGAAGCACGCCCATGCCCTCTAGAGCCGACGCGTTACCCGACCTCGAAGTCTAAATTAGAGCTGATAGCCCCGCCCATGTACACAAACTCGGTCGTTTGTTTGTACTTCGAATACCTGGCCGGCTGCGGTGACCTCAAACACTACTCCCCCTCCATGTTTCGTTTCTAGGCACATGACCAAAGTATTGGCCTCTAAGACCGTCAGCCCGAATGCCGCACACGCAGTCACGATCGCCGTCATTATATTCTCCAGTCCTCGTGGAGCTCGCGATATAACGCCCGCATCGTCAGTGTACAGCATTCCCCACAATCGTTGGGCCTCCTCCTCCTCCCCCTCTCCGTCGACGTTTCCGGTCATTGCCTTCCCCCTGTTTTTATTTTTGCGTCTCCTTCTTTGGCTAGATTTGCACGATGCTGTCCATGATGGGGGCATGGCCTGTGAAGCGTTTTTTCGCCACGCGCAGCACCGCCATGAAAACCATGCTGAATTCAACGGCGCGAGCACACATTCTTGCCGAAGACCCTGTTTCACGTCGAACATATCAACGCACTCGCCATCGTCCAGCCGCACGCACGCTCGACACATGCTACGATAGAGGTGCACCATATATTTTCTGAGGCTCCTCACTTTAAGAGCTCTGCTGTTCAACCACAGACGGAGTTTGAGTAAACTAAAGTGCAACCCGATAAAGTAACCCACGACGTGGATATACACGAAAGCATCATGCAAAACAAGAATGATACCCTGATGAGTTTGGGTTAAGGAGCCCCGTCCTTCAGAAACAAAAAGACCTAAAAGTGCTACATCTATCGTAACACGCGTCGCTCGCATGCCGTCGGGGAATCGGCGGATGACGGTGAGCATTCTCGGGGGAACGCCAAAGCGCGCGAGGACAGTCCACAAGAGGGGTCGGTCAAAGGAGTCATACGCTATGATGAGGTCGATAACACACATGAACAGCGGGGTATTCTTCTTTCTTGGCGATTCCTGCAGGCGTTTTACCACGAACATCATGTCAACCGTCGAGCGCTGGGGTCTAAAACCGCACTGTTTCTCCGGCAGGATGCCTTCCCTTTCGCAATAGCCACTAAGGTGGCGCGCGATGACTTTGAGGAGTACTTTGCCGGCGCGCGCGACGAAGGAGATGCCACGATAGTTACCGCACTCCGTTATATATTTCGCCTTGTGCAACACCTTGATCGTTGTGTCCTTCCATTGTTGCGTCACGCCCCATCCCATCCCATACTGCGACGGAAATCTCGTAGAATTTCCAAGGGTGTCCTAGTCTCCTTCGTCAGTCAGGATCTTCAGGCGGTCAGCGGAGAGGCCATCAATTCCTACCGCCTTGCGGTTCGCTATCGTCCTGATCACTTGTTCTTCCTCGTACCTAGAAGGAACGTCATCGAGCGGGCTGCGCGAGGGACATACCTTGAGCTCGTCGACAATGGTCGGGTGGAGAGTCGGTGACTTCGTGTTCAGTAGTTTATAAAACCACCTTACCCACCGTTTTCGGATGAGGCCATCATCCCGCAGCAATCTTCCTTCCTCGTCCTTGATGTACTTCGAGTTAAACGTTCTCTTCCCTTCGACGTCCATCCCCTTGAGGTGCTTCTAGAAGCCAGACTGATCACCTTCTCGGATATGCGCTTGGAGTTAACTAACATATTCTTCGAAGAACCTCTGCACGCCTTCCGTTCTCTCGTGTTTGAGATTTTTTGTGGCAACCCTCAAAGCTTTCCGCAGATTGCGATCCGTCGGGTTAGTACCTAGCCGCATCCTCGCGTCTTTCCTCTCCTACCATCGCTAGTGCACTCCGCGTCTACCTCTTGGTTCGCACACCAACTCTTCGGTCCTTGCTCGCGTCTACGTTTCGGCGCTACGTTCACAGCAGTCGACAACAAGGTCTCCGTCAGCAACGGTGCTGCATCGTCAGTGGTACGGCCACCGGCTGGTAACGGGGTAAGACCTCCTTCTTGAGGTCCACTCGAAGATGCGGTTCTGCCATCAAACGTTGCAGATCAACGGCCTGTGGAACCCTGAGTACTCTCTTCGGACGATTTGGCGCGAACCGCCCCAAGAGGCGAATACTTCCGAACACAAGATTGCGGTCCGATTCATGCCGCTCCTGTGGTGGCCCTTGCACTGTCATGTTGCGGACAAGACGCCTGTCGGCTTGTGGTGTCAAGATATAGTCAAGCCGATATTGGCCCTTTCAACTGGTGGCGGACTGAAACGTACACGATACTCCGCGTCGTGTGGGCGTTGCAATGAACGTATTGAGGAGTGCAAGCTTGCTTGTCTTCGGTTGAATGGAGGAGTAGTATCTCTCCGTTATCGTTCAGTTTTCCACGCCCGTATGCACCCAATGCGTTACTGTCTGCACACCTGTTCTCTCGTTTGCCGGTCCGGGCATTCACATCCATCAGGACAAACAGGTGGTCCACACTGGGATCTCCTGTGACTACGTTGTCGAGTGCCGAGTGCATTCCAAAAGTTATATCGTTTGCGGACAGATGCGGCTAGTGTAGGGGCATGTCCGACCTCACAAGACACACCATTCGAGTTTCCTACGAGTTGGATGCTAACTTCCATCAATCTGGCACAAATGCACTCCACGAAGACACCACCGTTATCCACCCCTGCCACGATAGACTTTCTCACAGCTAGTACTACCCCATGGGTTCCTTTTCGCTCGTACTTGCTGCCATCGACGGCTGAGCAAAATGCAGTATAACCAACAGCATTGAAGGCATTAAATCCATCACGCCTGGTCTCCTGGAGACCTACGACGCCACAGCCTAGCTCCTGGCATACCTTGAGGATGACCTCGTTGTGGCATATAGCGTTCTTGCTGCCGAAGGCGAGCATACGGACATCGAACGTACCCAAGACGAGTTCCTCATCTCTGGACCTAGCCCTCACGTCTGCGCGTAGCTTCTGATTTGCTCTGACGCTGCTTGCGATGCCACCTGTGCTGCTTCCGATGCAATCTGCTCTGTTTCCTTGCCCCGTGGTTCCTGCCCTCAATCCTCACCTTTTCTCAAGAAGTGAATATCCTCCGTTCCGTGTTCCTTGCCCCGGCCCGGTCCTTGCCTAAGTTCTTCGAGCATGCTGGCGGCAGCAGTCCCAACGCGCCTTGAAGTCCATCGTCTCTTTCATTACGCCGAATCGGATGCTTACTCACCCAGGTCCTAGACTTTGTTCTCCGTTCGCTAGGAGTACCAAGCTTTCCGCGGCGACGATGCCATACTGCTCCCGCGGGCAAGCCTGCCACTCCGCGAGGAATTGTTATGCGGCACCTCTCGGCATCGTCGCCGGGATGTTTGAGCGCTAGTTCAGCGCCCGAGCAAGGTCAGCGCCGCACTCCTCTGAGAGCTCTGACACGTGTTGGGGAACCCGCAGGCCAGAGTTCCACCCCGGCCGGGGAGCAGCCTCGATATTGGGTAATTGCACTACTGCTGCGTGTACCGCAAGGGGTCTGAGTGCCATGTCCATCTGTAAGCTGTTGCGTACGATGTTGTGTCTCCCACGGTGTATGCATGTATACGGTAACAAACTGTCAATTCGTGTGGACTGTATTTATACGAAGCCGTTTATTTCATCTTTATTCTGTACTACTTCTGGTGTGTTTTCCATGTGTTTGAAAACTTGTTTAGGTCTGTGGTTCGTAGGCAAGGTACACGAAACTTGATGTCCTATTACCGGCAGGATCCGGTTGTAACATGATCGGTTTGTTTTTGTTTGGGCCACCTGCCTGTACAACCTGCGTAACGACATTGCCGCGGTGTGTAGACATCGTGCCGAAGTGTACCCATGCATTTAGACTGAAACAACAAACTGCTGTGTACACATTGTTCGTGCTAATTCTTCACCCTAGGAGATGCACGCTCTGTGGTAACAAGCTACGACACAGAGATAATGCATAAAAATCATGATTGGACAACGCAACTGCACTACGTAGCGCTAAATGTTCATGGATACGTGCCTGCAGAGCAGAGGTATGTTCGGTATATATGTGTACAGGGTGTTAATACACGCTTAAGGGTTGGAACGTTTACTAACCTTTGGCGTGGTACGCAACAACAATAGACACCGTCGGAAATTTCATACGTAGCGTGCATTAGATCATGGCCGGGGTGATGGCAGAGTGAGATCCTCTTGTGCACAAGCAAAGCCCGTTCTGTAGTGGTGGTGTTTGCTACCTGTGGCTCTGCAAGTGAGGGCCGACACCTAGGGCGGATAAGCCCTCGGAGCCTTTTCAAGGTGAAACTATTGGTATTGTGTCTACACTGCTGTATGGGGCACAGCGTAGGGGCGTATTGATAGTGTCATTAAGGCTCCATAGCCACTACTAGTAGTATTGGGTGGCATACGGCCAGTCGACCATACCGTGATGCAATATGTTCGCCTATAAATACCATACCGTGATGCTATATTTTCGCCTATAAATAACGGACAACACATCTGCTGAGTATGTCTACGTAGCGTGGCCGGGGTGCCCTGCCCACACCACCACTGCCCCAAACATTTTGATAGGGGTAAACCATGAGTGCCAGTGGTGGTGATGAGTTAGCCGCTGCTTGATGAGGCGTGTAGGGTGTGCGTCAATCAACACCAGTGCAATTTTCCACTGAACCATAGTGCAAATTACCACCCTACTCTACAATATTACCCCAAGAGCGCCTCCACCTCTGGTAAGAACGAGGGAAGCACAATTAAGACCATCAGATAAGCTCAGCTTCACGAAGAACCATATTGACTTCCGATATGTGGACAGGTATGAAATCAAGGATGGGTCGTGAACTGCGTTGTCTCATGTGTCACTTGCGTTCGTCCTAGTTTCGCCTTCTATTATGACGTTTTCCTTAGACAGGAGAGGTCAGTTGGTTGACAATTCCGGCATCGGTGTGGCCGCCTATCTATTTTTCAGTTGCCAAACAACGGTCTAACCAGCGATTTAGAGGCACACGTGAAGCCAGTAACAGGTCAAGGGTAAGTTCAGTACCTGACAATAGGTGTACCTACACCTTTTGAACAATTCCTAGGTGCGATGCAGCCTAAGCCAATCACGGGCGGGCACGGAAAGCCTTTTCCAGAGTGCAATACCCAGTGTACCTATAAATGGCTCAAAAGGCCTATGTATACCAATTGTTTTGTTTTTCCCTTAATATTGTATCTCGAATACTCCTTACTTCACTCCCAGGTTCTCGCAGCAACTGTGAAAAGAGTATTGTGAAGTGGCGCGGCAAGACCCGCGCCAGCTGGTGTCCAGACTACTTCCCGCGGTGATACCGACTACTTTACGCAGACCTCGCCGAGAAACATGCCGCGGTGGTCGCCGCGGTGCTTTTCGCGGTGCTTACAGTGGAGATTGCCGTGAGGAGTGGGGCCTGCCGTGGACCTTGCCGTGAAAATTGTCATGAGCCGTGTCGCGACACACCGTGGTGCTCGCTGCTGCGGGGCCTTGCGTGGCGTTCGCCGTGAAGCTTGCCGTGAAGCTTGCCGTGGGCTTTGTTGCAGCGATCTGTCGCGGGCACGGCCGCGACAGTCCGCGACAGTCCGCGACAGTCGGCGACAAGTCGCGGGCCTTGTCGCGACATGCCGCGAAAGGGCCCACGAAATGCCACAAGAAAGTCAAATGATGTGGTTGTGGTGGTGGTGGTGGTGGTGGTGGTGGTGGTGGTGCTGCTGCTCCTGTAAAAGGCTTAGAGCGGACCCCTAGGAAGGTGGTACTGCTCAAACAAAAGGTAAAAGCTACTGTCGTGCAGTCACGAAATTTTGCCGCATTGGGTTTCGAACGTCGTGATTGGCCTTAGGTAGTCGCAACCCGTTTCCGCAAAAAACATGGCCTTTTGTCAGCAACTTTGAGCGCCCATGGCAGTCGTCACGGTGCCCGGCCGTGGCCCAGACATGCGCCGTAGTGTACGCGTAGCCACCCTACACGCCCTACAGCCGAGAGTGCTAGAACCAACCCTCGGCCGCAAGAGAAAAGCTTGGCTTTGTCGATATAATATGGAGTTCATACAAAGTATAGTATGTGTCGTTTGTGTTGTCAATTTCAGTTCATAGACCGTAACCCAAATCAGTTTCCCAGAATTTTGCAAAGTATAAACGATCTCAGTAGTCAACTTTCCAGGTAGTTATAAGTACCGGACAGGCTCCGAAATGAGTTGTCCGGACAATTCGACTGAAGAGACAGCCTCAAACATATGCTCTTCTCTCTTGCCACTTATGGCACCATAATAGTTCATCTAACTGCGTTGCTATGCGTTGGCACCGTCAGGGTAAAGGCTGCCGTTGTGTACCAAGATCGACTGATTCCCCAAGCTGTTGTCAGACGGAGGCCTGCTGTACATCAAGTTCTACGTCCAATTATTTCTGCCTGCTACGGAAGACCGTTCTACCCTCAAGCGTACAGCTTCATGCACGAATAACGGTCAAAAAAGGAGGACTTCAGATGAATGCTACTGTGGGGGTGCACGAAGTTGTTCGTCACGCTGCTCGCTAGAGGAACTCTGAATGTCACGGACAGCCCTTCTTCCAAAAAACATGAATGCGAAAAACATTCAATGGATTCCGTTGCCTGAGTGCACATAGCGAATAAGAATGTTTGGCATAAGCGGGATATTAACGATATTAGCGAGTTTCGGGGGGAAAAACGACAAAGCGGAAACATAGTCGATGCCCAGGGCGATTGCATCCATCATCTCGATTTCTCTAAAGTGGATGAAACAAGCAAACCTTGCTCATGGGCTTTTTGGCAAGGGGACATAGAAAACATGACGTGCCTCGTAGGCTAAATAATTCAAGTTTCACGAACTAGTAATATCTTCGAGTTTGGTGCCAATCGACCATACGAACGGTGTTCCAACGGTGTTCCACTAGCTTTTATGGAGACCTTCCCCCACCCCTGCTCAGCCCCTGTCTCACTATCTCCGCAGCCACCGTTTCCCACGCTGTCACCCAGCTCGACGTTCCGTGTCATCTTTTGCCCGGCCTCCTGTCTGCGTGACGAGCATATGCCACGCCATGTTCGCCTCGCCTGGCTGATATCGTACTGCTGTACCGATGCTATTTCCTTACAGACGTCAGACGACGAATTTTTGGAGGAGGTGGTACGCCCGGTCGCTCACCGTCTTGGCGAGTGGGTGTCCGCCTCGCACAGCTTCGCCGCCGCCGCCGCCCTCCTCGCCGTCGACCAGCGTGAGGTTGCTTGTGGGTCCGTGTCTTAGTCCAGTGCGATAATATATTCCTTCTTCCTCCCTATTACTCGTACGTACCTGGTATACCTGGTATCTATCGCAGACAGACGAGGTGGACTGCTGTGTTGTTTGTAGGGTTATCTCACAACCAGAGAACGACTGGTTGGAGGAGATGGCGCGTCTTGTCGCCCTTCGCCGTGGTCGCGAGTCGGCCTCGGCCCAGGCTGCTTGTGTGACGGTGCAGTCACCCTTTTACCGCTTGTGGGTTTTGCCCTGAGCACAACACTAGGGCATGTGTCTGTTATGTTTGCTCAGGACGGGGGGAGCTGGTTTTAGGCCCCTTACCCCGACTAAGCCCTGTGCTCAGGGAAACGTTGGGCAGTTAACGTATTTTATTTGGAGGTAATTCGACAGCTCCTGAGCAAAGACGTCCCTGAGCAAGCTGTGTTTGAGTTCATTTTCCCTGAAAGTCTCTATTGGGGCAGTTTCTCAGTTGAGGAGCTCCAATCAGTCATATTATTGTTGGTATTAAGAGCTATACCGCTTGAAAATGACGCGTCTCCAGCAACAACAGCAGCACAAATGCCAACACACGTCAGGTGTCTCAAGTAGCTCAGCTGTAAGGTCCCCACGGCGTTCAAAGATTCACCAGAACAAAACGCCTTGTCATGTGGACAGTTCCATTTTACAATTGGTAGTTCAGCTGCTACGCCAGCGGGGCCAGTGTACACACAACAACGGCTCCCCTACGTACGAGAAAAAGCATAAAACGACCTATTCACCCACCCATCCGCCCTCCAGCCGATCGATTCCCCAACCAATCCATGAACCTACCCACATAGTACTACAATATATCAGCACAGCAATACGTACAGTAGTGGATACGTATTATAGGAACCGCAACAAGAAAAACACCTATCGCCTGTGTACCAACCGACCCACACACGTGCTAACCCACCCACGAACCCACGCATCGATCCATGTATCCATCCGCCCGTCCTCCATGTTTAACAGCAGCACAGCAGTACTAACAGCAGTGGTGGGCAAATTTTAACTAGAAAGGGAAAAAGTTATACAAACCTACCTGGTATATATTAAGAAAGGCTAAAGGCTAAAAATCAACCTAAACCCTCAAACGTTATTAAGCAAAAAAATCAAAGTCGGAGGGCGGTGCGGCTCGAAGCGGAGACCTCATAAATGGGATTCCGGTGGTCTACCGTAGAGCCACCCGGAGGGTGGGGGTGCCGGGGGGTGATAAGGTTCCATTCTGAGATATAAAGGCCTTTAATACAATTGGGAACCCAAAAGACGGGGACTCGAAACAATAAACCCCAGACAAGAACCGCTTCCGAAGAAGGTTAGAAACCTCTCCGCTCCCGCGGAACCGCCACGTCTCGGGGCAGAGAGAGGGCGCCTCTTCACGCCCCCTGCTCCCCGAATTGGGCATCGGTGGCCATTGCTTCTTCTGGATCGCCAGGGGCTGTTGTGTGTGGGGAGGTCGTGGCTTGGTCACGGTGCCCCGGGCGGCCCGTTAGCGCAGGATGGAGCTGGTGCCCCGCGGGGCGTCCTGAAACCGGCATAGTCGTGAAGATCCAAAACAAAGTCATCATCACTACTACTACCACTACTACTACTACTACTACTACTACTACTACTACTACTACTCCTACTACTACTACTCCTACTGCTACTACTCCTACTATTACTACTACTTGTAAACTACTACCAATACGACTACGTATTTTATCACAGCGATTGACATCTTCCGAAACCTACTGTCCGAACAATTTCGATAAATGATAAATCGACACTGTCTGTCTGGGATCATTTTTCCTTACAAGTCCAACTGACAGACAGTCTCCCAAATGAATTTCTCGAGCAATTCTATGTTATGTACGAACACCTATCAAGTACGATACTCCAGAACCAGTTTCCTATTGCGGTCAACTTCCCGATACAATTCTTGCAGAGGTCATGGTTAATCTGTTGCAGACGCCTGCCATCAAGCGATAGGGGTGGCACGTGTTGGCCAAACTGGTTCTTCCTGAGAGGGGTTAGCAACTGAGAAACGACCGTACCCACCACTATCGCTTTGGTTTACAGTATTTTTCGTTTTTTGCCCTGGCCATGGGATCAGGTTAAGAGTACAACTTTTCAATGAAATGCCTGTGTTTTCGGTGAAACAAAGAGCTCTTTTAACGAGGAGCTTCAGAGAGTATTTTGTGCAACCTCAACTGTGGCATGCGTCTGCACTTTACACTTTATTGCCCGTATCAAAACTATTGGTCCAATGCTAGTTAATCGATACAGTTTCCGAAATTCGTTGTCCGGACAATTTCATAACGCAAACAGTAAATAGGCAAATTCTTTATATTCATTCGATTGCCCGGACAGTTGTCATTAAATAGGCAGTCGCCGAAAGCAACCATGCTGACATTTTCGATGTATTGTATAAGTTCTTGTTTCTACTGCTGTTGGAGCAATTTCCTTCTGCGTTGTCTATTAATAGTGTTCAAGGCCGAAGGAAGAACGATGGGTTGAAGTATGTATAATACATGGTACGTGAAACACATGTATAGGTATGGACGCATTTTTGACGTTTTACGAGCGATACCGTTGAGTGATGTGCGTTTTCTGGATTCCTGTGGGACATCCAATGAGACGATCCTATGGGACGTTCGATAAGTATTTGATCCCATGGCATCGTCCCGTTGGGTGTCTCACAGGAATCCAGAAAATACACAACACTAAACGTTATCGTTCGTAAAACGTCCAAAATGTGTCCATACCTAATAATACCTTAGAGGGCTCCGCATGAGGGCCGGCAGTCGCCGCCACCCATGTGTTGGGTAGGTCAGTGCTCGAGTTCGACTGGTAAATTTGTATATTGTATTTGGTGTTGAAACATTTGATATTGAATTTAGTGTGGGGACGAACTATCTTGAAGCTAGTGTGGGTAATGGAACCAGGAACAAATCGTAAAACAATTCCCTCGTCTTCTGTGTCCACAAAACCGACATTAAGCGGAACTAACCCCGTTGTCACGCCAAAAAAAGGTTCGAAGCTGCTCTCTCTGTCGGCAACGCCGCGCTCGCCTCTCGTCCCTCGACGAGCTCGACACCGACTCGGTCGTTTACTGACGGCCTCCCCTCTCTGCGCTGTCTGTGTGAGGCCCGTCGGCCGATGTTTGTACCCGTTTATCGATTTTTTAGTAGTACCTTGTTTTGGCCTCAAACGGACTAGGTGTACCGTTTTTGGAAAAAATAAAACGAATTCCCCCTCCCTTGCATCCCCAAAACCGATATTCAGCGGAACTCCAATGTCACGTGAAAAACAATCGAAAAATAATCCAAAAATATCAAAGCAGCTCGATCTGTCAGCCCTGTCTCGCGCTCCTTGACACCGGCTCGGCCGTCATCCGGCGGCCCTCCCTCTCTGTCTGTGCGAGACCCGTCGGCGGCCGTTCGTGGGACACGCCGTGCCCCGTTCCCTTCGTTCGGCGCCTGCTCGCCTTCTGCAGTCAACCTGACGAGCGACCTGACCTTGTATCCAGTTGATTCCAAAATGTAAGAAGCGTTTGCATTTTGATTTACAGCCGGAAAGTACCCTTATAGGCTCGGACCTTTCTGCTGTACGAAAAGCGGAAGCCACAGGTCAGAGCCCCAGAACCGCTTCTTCTGTCGTTGCTCGATGACGAGGAGAGTGCCCCCAGGCACGAGACCGGCCGCTCCCCACCCACTGAACCCCCCTCTACACGCCGAATACCTTTGGCAACAGGCGTTATGACATGGTGACCATGATGATACTATATTGCATTCGGAGTCCATCTTGCCGTTGTTGTGAGAAAACCCATCTAAAGGGAACAGCATGTCATGCGCGTTGTTGTTGTAGCTTTGACCCCACGCCGAAAAAATCTTGAAAATGAAAAGACGTACCAGGTATAATACACTGCAGCAACTGCTGCTGTACCGTCCTATAAACCAAACCCGGCGCACAACGAAATGATGCGGGAAGATCCAGCTAAATATTCTGCTTAGACGAGTTGCCACCGCTAACTTCACGCTCGTCTGGCTCGGGGCGCTCGCGCGCTCAGGGGAAGTTAGCCACCGAAGAGGGTGCGGCCAGGCGTTAGGAGTCGAGGGTCTAAGACTGCGGTCGAGACGTTCAAGACAGCACCGAGCAATCGAGTTCGAAATTTCCGGTACTGAGCGCAGCACAAAAACAATCGCTTGCTCATCGCTGCCTTCTTGTGGAGCGGTGATCATTGAACATATATTTATATATTTCACGTAGTATATTCTAACTTCAACCCCTCGTTCTTCCTTCGGCTTTGGACAATAGGCAATGAAGAACGCACTTATCTTACAGTAGAAACAAGAGCTTATATATTACATCGAAAATGTTACCACATGGTTGTTTTCGGCGACTGTTTATTCGGGACGTCCCATGGGATAAAATGCTAATGGGACGGCCCATAGGATGACCCGTGGGGTTATCTATGGGACAATTTTGATCCCATGAGACGTAAAATGTCCATCTGGGAAGTCCCACGGGTATATGGGCAGTTGGGTAGTTGCGGGAACGGGTGGAAGTCTATTCTGTAGTTGAATGAATACCCGCAGCCATGTTAGTTCAGTTTGCACGTAGATTTCATTTCAGTTGTGCCCCTTCTTTGTCGCTTAACTTTCAGGTGGAAAAGGGTTGTGTGCTTTTCCGGCCGAAGTTCTTTTTTTATGTTTTTACGATCTTCCTAGGGCTCCAGCACCTTTGCGTGACCACGGACCCTTGAAGTTGAGTTAATGTGAGAACAACAACATCAACACTGGGCGTCTCATGGGATTTGAACACTTATAGGACGTCCCATGCAATTTGGTGATCCCATGGGATAACCCATGCGATGACCCGTGGGATGTACCATAGGCCATCCAATGGCTAATCCCACGTGTCGTCCCATGGGTTGTCCCAGTATATGAGCCATATTATATATAATACATGGGACGTACATGGACCCGTGGGACATCTCATGCGACGTCACTTGAGACATCCCATGGGACGACCCATGGGACGCTTCCTTTCCGATGGGACAACCCACGGCACACCCCATTTCGCGATACACGTCTCATGGAACAACCAATGACATCATCGACAGTCCAATGGGACAAACCACAGGATCTTGAACAGTTCCATGGGACAACACATGGGTCGTCCTGTGTGGCCATTGAGTTTCCCACGGGACGTCCCAACGGTCTTCTCGTGGGACATCCCGTGGCTCAACCCATTGGAAAATATTTCTCCACGGGAAATCCCATGGGACATACCATGGGACAGATATCCCATGGGATGCCTCATGGTATGTCCCTTGGTTCGTCCCGTTCAATGATATTCCTATAGGATCTCCCATGGGACAGTCCCGTGGGACATCCCATGTGTTGACCAAAAAATGCAGATCATACGATACTGTCGAGCCCTGATAGTTCAAAGAGTGAAATATCATTCCATTTAATTTTGTGAATGCGTAAAACAAAGACCTTTCATGGATTTCGTAAAACCAGACAACTTTTCCCTCATAACAGATGTAGATTAGTCCCTCCAGTTATGGATCATGATATTCGACGCGGATGACTACGAGCAGGAGCAGAACCACAATCAGATAGACGAGCTGAATGCGCCGTTTTCAACAAGCGCAGAAAAGCTCCGAATGACTACCGCAGCGCAGCAGCGGTTGCATGGGGTTCATGTCGTACTGTGCTCAGAGTCCGAGGATTACCGTTTGAGTCTTAGATAAGCATCACAGAGCCCCTACAAGAGTACAGCAGTTGGTTCGATGGGGTTGAATGTGTCGTACTGACCGCAGTTCGGAGCTTTCGCCACCCACAATTCGTTTTGCACGTTAGGTGCGCACGACAGAGCTACATCATTACAACTGTAGGTGGGCGGTTAGGGTTTATGTCGTACGGCAGCGCTCGGGTCCGAGTCGTTTCATCTAAATGAGTCCGCCGTGGAATAAGTACAGCTAATATCCCCTTCTCTACACCAGCAGCAACAGCAGCATATTTGTTCGACGTGGTTGGCTGTCTTACGTAGCCGTGTTCAGCAGTGGTACTACTGGAGTAGTAGTGGTGAGCCGTTTTAGTTGGTAGTCAACACGTGGCGTAGTCTCCACCACATGGAGACAGCAGCAGTAGGCTAGATTGTTTTCATTCACGCTTGTTTGTCGTTCCGAGGAAACTGATGTTCCCGTCACAGTCCTTGCCAATGGTTTAGTCCGATGATTCGTTGTCCTGCAGAAATTTGAAGTCCGGAGCAGGAAAGGGCTGGGTGTGTCGCCCAGTTCCTGTAGAAGCACTCGGAATAACTCGGGTTCACGGCGGATGCCTTTCGTTCGTAGCTAGAGTCGAAGCGCGTGCGTGAAATCGCGGGTCGAAACTTGTGGGCGATGTATGTGGCCGACTGCAGTAGATGCCAGTAGAAATAAAGCACCTGGCTTGCTGTTAGTAGGTTCCGGTTCCTACTGTAGCTTCAGCTCAAACCAAATGGGAAAATATTGGAGAATGCGACTGGGGCGACAAGAGAAATGAAAAACAGAGGTGGACGGCGGGGTGTACCATCGTCTGGTAGCTGTCGGCGAGATGCACGACCTACGACAACACCCTAGTAGTTAACCTACACTGACGTACAGCATTGTTCCGTGATGCTTGCCCGAGGACGTCGACCCTTCCGCATGGCGAAATAGCCTCTATGTGTTACCTCGATCATCCGACTAGACTTTCTTGTAACATACATCAATATGCCAGCACCAAGAAAACAGGCCGACTCCCAAACAAGAACTAGATTATGTGCATCATTGCTGATTCCGCCGCATAATTGCTACCACAGGCCATACCCCTCTAGAAACTCAAGTACACACTATGCATGGCCACGTTAACGACCGAGGGTACTGACTGCTGCTGTAGGGAAGTATCTTTCACTACTGTATAGGGAGGTCGAGTTTACGGGGTGCTACTCATTCAAACTGGCAGCTACAGCAACAAGTGTTTTGGCCAGTATGGTATAACTATATTTCTGGCCTCCACCGTAATTATATGTCCACGGTGCTACAGTACTGACTATACTCCGTGAACCATTTAGTGGTCCCCGAATTCGGAAAATATATATTTCATTCTTTTATCAGTACGAATGTTATTAAATTGAACGTTAGTTTATTTCTTTTGTTGTTGTGATCAGTGTTGTCCCCGAATTAAAAAAATATACCAGGTATAATCTACTCTATTATCGGTATGAATGCTATTCATTTGAAACTCAGATTGCGTCGTCCCCGAATCATAAAATCAAGAATGAAAACAAGTTCCCTCGATGATTTGATTCCAATATAGCTTGCTTCGAATCTACCGTACGTCCGAATTTACGACCGCACCTCAACATACAGGCTCATTTTGATCCTTGCGTGCTCGAATCTCCGTGCCCCGTTCAACCACCCGAATCTCTTCAAAACCTCACATCGTCATATATATTTAAGGCTGTGCTAGGGTGTGCCTTCACTGTATTCGACGGGTTTTGGCGGGCTGGAATACCATGAATGTATTAGAGCCGGAAACGGTTTTTGGGGACAACACTACTTGGAAATAGTGTGGGATACCTTTTTGCGGTAGTTAAAGGGTTAAAGCGGGTTTAGGGTTGGCGTGGTTTGTGCTGGATCACAAATATGGGCAACCGTCCCTTAACAAAATATATCCCAAATGAGTTATACAGGTCGACTCTATGACAGGGAGACCTGCCGTCGCGGGGGCAGTTGTTGCTCTTAACACAGAGCATCCTCAAATAGTTAAAGTACGCAAGACCTGCCTCGAAGCAAGAAATGCTAGCTGTCCTAGTGGCACCATTAGGAAAAAGCTAATAAAATTCCGAACTCTCCCTAACCCTACCTCGGAAGTAAGCCGGCCTGTCGCCCCCACGGCGGTAGTTCAACAGTGAAAATAGCAGTGTCCGACGATATTACGGAAAGCTTGCACAGTGTCTGTAGTTTTCGCCAGGAACTTGCGCTAATGGGCATTTGTAACGATCGTCAACGGTGTGCGTTCTTGGGAAGCAGCAAAACATCACTGCAGGCCTTACAATATGTTACCGCGGATCGTTAAGGCAGTGTTTGGTTTGAAAACTGGGTTCGGCAGGTCCGCTGTGCATAGGTTTGTACCTACTGTTGGGCAAATGACGGAGCCGCATTTTTTGATAGTATTGACCCGTTTAGGTGTGCGGTCTGCGGTCAGGGTTAGGGTTAGGGTTAAGAGTTGGGTTGGGTCTCCGCACCTACCCTGATGCCACTAGTAGAGGTTTTCTTCCTGGCCCGTTTATGTGAACAGCCTGCCCACATAAAGATCCCCGCTAACATACTGTAACAGGAGCTCGATACTTGAAGCCCCCACATATACGAACAGGAGCATCTGTGGATCATTCCAACGACTACGAATACTTTTTTCAGTCTACCGCTGACGGGACCAGTTACTTGTCGGAACTTTCAGAAGATCATACGTTGATACGTTCACATTCCGTTCCGGTAGTCACCTCAAAATTGGGGACGTTTTAAGAATCCTCGCCGGGTTTCCACTTTTGTTCTCTGTACTGCACACCAATTGAAAGCTGCTATATAGAAACGACCAAAAGCACGTTTTTGATGTGTTCATGTGTCCAGCACGTGCTCGTCGTGATATATGCCCTGTACGCCAGACTGTTGCTGCGGCTGTGGGACCATGTTCGGGCCATTCGGTTTCCGCAGATTAGCGCCGCTCTGAAGAGTGACTACGCTATATATTTATGTTAGCAGTCTGACGGGGCTCCTTCGGTCAAAGGCAAAAAGAAGAGTAATTGAAGGTATTTTGAAACAATATGTCGTCTTTTTTAGAGCAGCAATACTACTTCTGGAAAAATGACAATATTATGACCCGCGTTAAGCACAGGACATAGCTACATTCCTGGACCTTGGACCATCTCCCTCCCAATGTATGCGCCGTTCGATACTATTCCTAGGAGGTGTTGGGGCCCTTGGGTTTGCAAGGCAGGTCCGCTACTCGTATTGCTATGTTTTTACCCTGAAACGAGATTGCTAAGGAAGGGTTGATCTTAAGGGCCTGTTGTTTTAACGGGAAAATAATTAGAAATAAAAACTCAAATTGGAAAATCGTTAAAATCAAATTGGCATATGATTGGTCTAAGGGCCAGCCTTAACGAGGAACTTTATAATTGGAATTTAATAAAAGATATAGATGTTAATTTAATTTGAACATGATTGGTCGAAAAGTCAATCACCTAGCAGCCATTTCCAAGGCAACTATAAAAAAAACAAATTCAACGAGAAGTATGTTTGGACTTATTTTGCCCTTCTCTAGTTCAATGATAATTTAAATTTGGGGAGTTGTCCAACTCGATGTGGCATGCTCCATGAAACCGAAGCCATCCAAGCTAACTTGTGTCTTGTCGTCGACTGCGTCAGTGGCGAGATCCTTCAATCTCGAGAGGCAGGGCCACCGGAGCAGCCTCAGCGCGAGGTCCGACGGCCTCTAGCCCAGAGTAGACCGCCCGGGTCCTCTCAAAACAATACAAGGCCGCCGCAAACCCAGTTTTTCATCCGTCGTTGCCTCTCAAACCCACGAGCACCAACCAGGTTGCGACTTCGCTCAGAAGTTTGATCGCGGTATCCCCGTTTCTGCTGCCCGCGTGGGGCTTTGGGGCTGCGCCACCCTACGCAAGAGATTCCAAGAGCGATAGCCTCCTAGCTGGTACCAGCAAGGACAATCTGCCACTAGCCGCGGCGCTCCGGGGAGGACGCTTGCCGTCGCTTGCCTCGCTCGTTGCTAGCGGGGGTTTGTAGACCTTGTGCGTTGTTTGAATTGTTGAACACGATACTCGTACTCGTACGCCGTTCCTCGATAGGCCCCAAAGTCGTAGTTTTCACTAATTTCAATTTAATGTCGACAAATACGATTCAATTCCAAATTATAAAGTTCCTCGTTAAGACTGGCCCTAAACACGCACCACCAACAAATATGATGATTTCGGGGTATGTTCAATTTGACTTGGACAGAAAACCAAAGTAGTCCCTACGTCACCTTGGTTGTGAATATTTACGGGAGTTTTGGCCGTGGTGCCTAAGATCGACCACCCCACCCGAACCTTAACCCAAACCCGAACCCGAACCAGATACTTGTGCTAGGATGCTGTGGCTTGTTGTGAAGGCTCTAGGTTGACACGGCCGGCGTGGATGTTATGCTTGCAAAATACTCTAAGTTGATTCTTCCGGATCGGGATGCTGTGGCTTGGAAAAGCTCTAGGTTGATCGAGCCGCTTCAAAAACACCCCTCAGCCAACCAGCGTGCGAACATAGCTACCCCAGGAAGATTCACTATCACGACCCAACTACTAGTCCTTCTTTTGGGGGCAAATCAAATTCAAATTGGGAGTTGACCCAACATGAGTTGGCATGTTCAGGGTGGGTCGACGCCTCCGGGACAGCCTGGAGCGACGCTTGGTTTGTCGATGACCACGATGGAGGTGATCAAACGCGAAACTCAACTCGAGGTTATCGGGGCAAGAGCCGCCCCTATGCCTACATACCATAGAACATCGTAACCCGGCGGAGGCGCTTCAAAACAAATCATGGTGGCCGCGAGTCAATTGTTTCAAGCAGCTTGATCACTCAAACCGCTCGAGAACCTTGCGATCGACCCAAAACGCGACGGGTTCGCGCAAGCCTTCGATAACTGCAATCGCCGGTTCTTCTCAGCGTGGCAAAATGGGGCTCCCTCCGCCCACCCAAGAGACCCTGAGGATGTCATCTTTCTAGCCTGCGCCGCCAAAAGAAAATCGAGGCTGACTGCCGCGCGCACGCGACGACGCAGGCCGTCGCTCTCGTCTACGTTTGCTGGTGTTTGTTACCAGGGCGTTGTGTGACGTTGTTGCGTTATTCCGAATTCGTCCAAATCCAGTTGAATTGACAAATAATACGCCGTTTCCCGATAATACTCAAATCAGTTTTTTTGAATTTTATTTTCCTAATTGTTATTTTTTTCTCCTTCGTCATTACAGGCCCTAACGATGATATTTTCAATATCCTCCATTAAATGTATTGGTTTCCTGATTGCTTTTATGGATTTCCATAAAACCTTGAACTCCGGCAAAACTCGCCTCGACGGATTTAGGTATTCCCAGTTTTTTTGTGGTTTTTAGGTACAAGGTGAGGAGCATCGGGCGGCCGAACCGCTCGAGCTATGCCACCACTCGTGAGTGCGCCAGGCTGACCAGGGCCGTTGCCAGGGTCATTTTCAAGTCATGGCGCAGAAGGCGTAACAGTTTTCTGGGCTATCATGGTCAACGGGACTAAGTGACCGCACCGAGGTGGCCGATCGCCTAAGCTCGCTGAGGGCAGTAGCTCAAGCGTTTGTGGCGTTGAACGTTGTAGCGCAAGGAATTGGTGATGGATAACACTCCTCAAGGTACCGAGATCTACCTACGAGGTAGGCCGACTCCCCTCACGGATGGGTTCCGCGAGTGCTGCTTCTGCAATCACGATTCTGTGCCGGGAAGACGATCGATTGCGATCCAGCTAAAGCTCGTGCTCCATACGATCCACCTAGTTCAACATTGGAAAAATACGGAACTTTCAGGAATAAACGAAATAAATACGTATGGTTAGGACCGACCCTAAACTTGATCATTTCTGAACTCCTTTTGGGGTATCTAAATTATGCTATGGCTGCGTAGGCCACTACGGACGATGTCACTTCAAGTCCTTCTACAGGTTCTGCTACTATATATAGTACATCGGTGTTGACGACGAAGCATAACCTTATTACAAAGGAATTATGTGCGTTTCACTGCAACGTCGAAATGCCTATGGTTGTTCTCTCGACCGAAATTACGTACCGATTGAAAGGCCAAGTCGAGGGAAGGTACACGAGCGTGCAGTCACGCAAGAGGAGTGCACCGTGCTTACTCATCTGCGGGCAGCGTCGTGGCCACAGCGGCTGCTGGTCACGCGAAGTACAACAGGCGCACCCGAGCGCACCGAACGACACGGCCCGCTGTTGGTGTGGATAGGCAGAGAGGCAAGGCCTATCATTTTAGTTTTTCCTTCTCTCTCTCGGTTCCGGCAGCAGTAACCACCACCAGCGAAGCAGAGGTCACGGATCCGCACGGGGGCGGCACCGGGAACAGCTGGCAGCCGGAGCGTCACGTCTCTGGTACGTTAGCGAGAGCCAGTAGTATGCGATATCTCGGCCGGATTGATAACACGGGGGGTGGGTAGAAATGGAACCCGGGACCGCCTCTGTGCCGGCGCACGGAGTGTAGCTGCGCCCGGAATACGCCTTGCTACGAATTAGCCCTCACACGAGTTGGTATGGAATTTCATTTGTGAAGCAAGTGCCACAACGACGCAACTACAACAGTAACCTGGGCAGTGATACACAGATGGATAGTCCATCGAGCCGGTAGGATCACTTGTAACCGAGCACCATGGACGAGCGTGCCGCCCAAGACTGCACACCTCGCCCGCGATACCCGACCATACACAGCGGGCTCGCCAGCCCGGGCTAGAACAATCGTTCCCTGGATCACACAGCAGTAATATGGGGACGACATATATATATATATATATATATTTCTATTTCTATACATAACATATACAAAGGCTCCTCCACGTATCTTCCGGTGTCACGTATTACTTATCACGTATCACGCATTATAACCGAATTCCGAGCTGACATCCTAGCCAAATATGATCAGAGATTTTATCTACGCGTACGTACAGCAAAGCGGACCCGATGCCATACACCGAACACATACGTACAGCAGTCCGGGACGGTCATATCACACGTATTTTAGGGCACGGAAACGCGCACAGCTGTCTGGCCGAAGCCGGGCGGCGCAGGAAATACGGTTCAGCAGCCATAACCTTGGGTCAGACGTCGACCCGCGTGTAATACAGACGATCACGCACGCCGCTTCATCTGCGGGTATAGGGCCTACGGATAGGAGTATTAATCGCTCAATCGGCAGGACTCATAGTCGGTGGTCGAGTCAAAGCTAGGCACGGGTTGTCGCCCAGCAGTATAATGGCCCGAACAACTTGAGGCCAGGCAGAACTTTACGCAGAGCAACGCATGAACAATACATACAGCAGTCGGGACGGGGGTCGTCGGCACGCAAGGTAAGGCGTTTCGCAGATGCAGCAGGCGCCGACCCCCACCCCTGTTTCCGAGCAGTCGCTCTCATACGTTTCTTTCGTCCGAGGGCACTGTCGGTCTTGCACCACCGGGCAGCCAGCGACCTATTTCCCACAGGGTTGTTTTTGGTCGGTGGTCATTCGGCCGGAATGAGAAAAAGAGGCGATCAAGTACTGCAGTGACTAATGGACGGAGCGGACGGGAACGGCGCGGCCTCCGGCGGTAGTAACCTCGGGGGGCGTAATATCGGCGGTGCAGTATACTGGCCTTGGTAGAGTCTATCGTGTATTGCCCTGGCGCGCGAGTGCTGCATGTATTGTTGACGCAGCGGACGAAATTAGCGCGCCCTTCAGTGGTAGCACTCTTGGTAACGATACAGCTACGCACAACGCAGACCGACGATGCAGGGACGTACGGGCCACGTGGGTTTAGTTAGGCTTGCCACATATCGGTCGACGAGGATGGAACTAAGTACCGGGGCATGCTGATTTACCCTCGTCGCACCATGACGTTACGTGTCGAAGAGTCACTCCACAACGCCTAGCCCCCGCCCACATCGCGTCGCTAGATAGGGCGGTTCATTGTGTGGGGCATGATGACGCAAGCCAGCGCGAGGACGAGTATGAAGAACAGCCCGGCCCTCGTCCAGGCCGGCTCTTGGAGAGTAGTTAACCGTTGTCTTTATCCACCACATGGTGGTCATCCCTGTTTGATACGACGATACGGAACGAAGGGGGGCATGCCGGCGAAGGCCAGCGCGGGGACGAGTAACACCCCCACCCTCGTCCAGGCCAGTGCTTGGATAGTGGTCGTCCAGGCCGGCGCTTGGATAGTGGTCGTCCAGGCCGGCGTTTGGATAGTGGTAGTCCAGGCCGGCGCTTGGATAGTGGTCGTCCAGGAAGGCGCGTGGATGGTGGTTCATCCCTGTCTTTATTTTATCTACCACACCGTTGCTAGCCCGGGTAGAGAGAAACATACGGAACGATGGGGGCGTGCCGATGTATACCAGCGCGGGGACGAGTAACACCCCGGCCTTCGTCCAGGCCGGTGTATGGATAGTGGTGCACCCTTTGTCTTATCTACTACACCGTGCTATTACGCCGTTGCCATCCCTGGTATACATGATCATACGGAATGATGGGGGCATGCCGGCGCCTGCCAGGGCGGGGACGAAAAACATCCCCGCCCTCGCCCAGGCCGGCGCTTGGATAGTGGTTCACCCTTGTCTTCATCTACCACGTTGTCGCCATCCCTGGGAGATTCGACGAAACGGACCGATGGGGGCATGCCGACGCACGCCAGCGTGGGAACGAGTCTCACCCCCGCCCTCGTCCAGGCCGGTGCCCGGATAGTGCTTCACCCTCGTCTCCTTCTAAAGCGCAGTTGCAACCCTATCTGCTGTTCCGTTGCCGCGCCGTCCCTCCGCCTCCAATTTCCTCAAACAAAAAGGTGTAGGCGCAGCCCTGACCCGGGCGACGAGGTAAGGGGTACGGCAATCCTGGCCGGCAGCGACAGCGACGAGGCGGACGTCGTTTCGAAGGTCCACTTGATAATCTTCGGCAGGAGATGCAGCGAGATCGCCCAAATGCAGGTCGCTCTGCAGAACAGCATCTGC
>JAYJME010000477.1:6988-22724 GCA_036873775.1 Costaria costata | reverse complement strand
CAGCCATTTGTCAGCCTTAGAGTTCAGGGAGATGTAGATAAAAGAAAAGTCTACACTAGCGATATTTCGGCTACACTTGCCGCAAACCTGACAAGTGATAATACAGCTAGGGCAACCGATGGTGCGAGCATACGCAGGCTTACCCCAGTAGAATGCGAACGACTACAGGGGTTTCCTGATGACTGGACTGCTGGGGAATCAGACACTCAGAGATACAAGATGTGTGGTAATGCAGTCACTACTAACGTAGTTCAGGCGGTTATGGAGGCAATGTCATGAGTCCTAGAAAACAAGTAATGAAGATAGGAGACGCTAAAGCAGACGGCCTCAAAAGCTGGTACAAAGAACTCCAAGAGTACAATCACCCAGACGAGCTCAGGCTACTACTAAAGAAGTACATAGGCAAAGACAAGGTTCAATCACTAGGCGACATACAGAAGCTCAAAGAGGCTATGAGGGTTAATAACATATCAATAATGGGCTACCAGATTGACAGCTAAGCACTGAATAATATACAATGAGTTGCATATCTACTGGGTATTCTCGTAAACAGTAGATACAAAGACAAAGAATACTAGTATCGCCCCACGACAGACGTATAGAAGTCGGTGGGGTTTTTAGCGTATAATAGGTAGCAAGAGAACAAAAAAGTTCTCCCGTAACGCTTAAATCACAAAGGAGAACTTATGGGTCAAATTATAACACAAAGATGCAAGATCGACGGCTGTATGAAGCTAGGCCAGAGAAGGCCAGGTAGGAAGACGGACATATGTTACATAAGGGGTTATTGTTACGCCCACTATGTAAAGCTCATGAAGTATGGTGACCCGTTATGGCAAAGGAACCCCTCGGCTAAGAGGAAAAGAAGAAAAAAGGCAAGGCGTGGTAAGACATCGCATCCGCTATATGTAACGTATATGAATATGTTATGCAGGTGCTACAAACCAAAGTCTACTGGTTATCACAACTACGGCGGCAGAGGTATATCTATATGCAGCGAGTGGCTGGGGACAGACGGCTTCTGGAGATTCGTTAAAGACATGGGTGTCAAACCCAGCGATGTGCATACGATAGATAGGCTAGACAACGACGGCAACTACGAGCCAAGTAACTGCCGATGGGCTACAAGAAAAGAGCAGGCCAACAACAGGAGAAACACACTATGTTGAGCCAAAGCAGGAGATCTGGTATAATCATAAGCAGCATATAATCAATAAGAGGGACACAAAATGCCTACCAAAGCTAAGAAACCAAAACCAACTATCAAAGAGGTAGTCGGTATGCAAATGAAGCTAATGCAAGAACTAGACGAGATGTGGAGCGTACTCAACCGATTCGCTATCGTCATAGAAGCCTACGACAGACACTTTAAGGTAAACCACGAAGAACTAGCCAAACCTATCCTAAAGGAACGCCAGAAAGCCCAAGAGAAGGCCGAGAAAGAATTGGAGAAAAAGCGTAATGCGAGTAATTAAAGACTTAAAAGATCTCCCGCCCTACATAGAAGGCAGACTTACTAGAGGTTCTATCCTATCGGGAACCTACGCAATAGAGACATTCTTCACAGCCTACGTTCACCCTAAAGGCAGAGACAAGACTAAATACATAGCTAAGAAAGTATTCTACGGAGTCCACCTAGAGTCTAAGCCTACCAAACAGGAGATAGAAGACTTCATAGCCCAGGCTCAACTAAAGTTCAGAGACTACCTAGCCAAAGGAAAGACCAAGATAGCAGAGGTTGATCCAGTAACAGGGGTAGAAGGCAAAGAGAAGGAGATAGAGTTCAACGACTGGATGCTAATGGACACAGAACAAGGATTAGTTATAGAAAGGAAATAAAAGTATATGGCTAAGGTGGAAGTAGACATATTAAACGACAAGGTAACTATCACTACCACCCACATGCACCCTCCCACTACTCTTGACCCCATCAAACATAAGGCAAGAAAAGTACTAAAGAGAGAATACAATTGCTACTACAAGCTAAAACACATTCAATCAGAGTATAATATAACTCAAGGAGACATAAACAAATTCATAGGAACACATCACTTTAAAATCCTAACTGGAAACGACAGACAACTAGAGATCTGGATAGAGAAGGTTAAGATAGCAAGACCAGAGTGCTTCCCACCAGTAACTGAAAAGAGGAATCATTATGAATAGGATAACCATCTACACATACTCAGGCCACTTCATAGTTAAACACGGCTCTATCACTACAAGAATAGATGGTGCCAACATAGAAGAAGTATTCAAGTACATAAGGAGATCATATGAGTAACCCAGTAGGCAAACCAAGACGAACACTAGATACTCTGCAACAGGGGTGGCAAGACAGTGTCCTATCAGAGATGCAAGAGGGAGCCTCACTAGAGGAGATCAAGGCGATACTAGATATTAGTAACGACCTACATACTAGATGGATGAAAGATGAACCTGAATATTCGGAAACCATAAAAAGAGGTGAGGAGTTATCTAAGGCATGGTGGCATAAAAAAGGCAGGATAAACCTAGAGAACAAAGACTTCTCAGCAACACTCTGGTACATGAACATGAAGAACAGGTTTGGATGGAAAGACAGGCAAGATGTTACTACTAACGACAAGGATCTACCAATACCAATCTTAGGAGGAGTTAGAGAACATGGCCTACCTGATAACGAGAGCGACGACTAAACTATCTAAACTCACTAAGAGGATAAGAGCTGCAGCAGGCGGTACGTCAGCTGGTAAGACTATCTCTATCCTACAGTTGCTTATAGATGATGCCCAAGCAGATAAGAAACCCACACTTACATCAGTAGTATCAGAGTCATTCCCACACCTTAAGAGGGGAGCAATGAGAGACTTCAAAAACATAATGATGGATCAT
Source organism: Costaria costata (assembly GCA_036873775.1). Taxonomy (NCBI): domain Eukaryota; class Phaeophyceae; order Laminariales; family Agaraceae; genus Costaria; species Costaria costata. Next base: position 19,850 of record JAYJME010000477.1, on the reverse strand, counting down.
AAGTACTGGAAGGATGCTAACTGGAACGCTACAGACTATACCTATACATTTGAATCAGGCTCAAGGATAGAGTTCTTCTCAGCAGACCAACCATCAAAGGTAAGAGGCCCAAGGCGTGATAGGCTATTCATCAACGAGTGTAATAACATACCTTACGAAGCATTCGACCAGTTAGAAGTTCGTACTAAAGAGTACATATACCTAGACTGGAACCCTACTAGTGAGTTCTGGTTCTATGAGAGATTACTCGGAGACTATGAGGATCTGGACTTCATAACAGTCACATACCTAGACAACGAAGCTCTAGATGAGAGCATAGTTAAGTCTATCGAAGCACGTAAAGGTAACAGCCAGTGGTGGAGAGTATATGGGTTAGGGCTACTCGGTGAAGTAGAAGGTAGGATATTCACTGGATGGAAGACTGATCTTGACGAGATACCCCACGAGGCCAGACTAGTGAAAAGAGGACTGGACTTTGGTTACTCTAACGACCCAACTGCAATAGTAGATATATACGAATACAATGGGGGCTTTATCCTAGATGAGGTTCTCTACCGTAAAGGGATGACTAACTCAGACATAGCCAACCACCTCAAGGCACTCAACAACCAAGACGTTCTAATGATCGCAGACAGTTCAGAACCTAAGAGCATAGAGGAATTACATCGCTACGGGATCTACGTAATGGGTGCTAACAAGGGGCAGGGGTCTATCAACCAGGGTATAGCCTTTATGCAGTCCCAGAGGATCAGTGTTACTAAGAGATCAACGAACCTAATCAAAGAGTACCGAGGTTATATGTGGACCAAAGATAAAAGTACAGAAGAGATTGTTAACAAGGCCCAGGACTTCGCTAATCACCTAATGGACGCTACTAGGTACGCCCTAGAGAGTTACATCCCATCAGTAGATGATGAGGAGACTGAGTACAGCTCAGGGGAAGCCAACACATTATTTTATTAGCTATGCAATACGGTAAAGAGATCACAACCAAAACATACTACGATGGTAAACCTACAGAGGTAACTATCATTGAAGAGCGTATCAAAGTACTAGACGATAAGCAGGAGCTATCCGAGTACCTTAGATTCACTAGAGAGATCAAGCCAGAGGACAGGGTAGACTTCAGATACGAGCACCCAGAGAAGAAGGATTACTACTACATAGTCAGATGCTACAGAGTTGTTTACAATTGATAAATTACTTCCTGTATAATAACAATCATATAACTGGCTACCTAGACGAGGGGTCTCAATTAATGTAAAACGCATAATGAGCTACTCGTTTATAACACCCAAGAACATCCACGACCTCTTCACTGATGCTAAGGAATACATGCGTCAGCCCTTCGAGCCTCTATCAGAGTTTGAAAGACTAGCCAGAAACAAACCACACCCAGGAATAGCCAAAGGTTACCCTAAGAACACAGACGGTACTCTAGCCTCAGTAGTTAAAGAGACTCCTAAGAGAGTTATCCAACAGACACCTATAGGCCACGTTAAGTCCAACGATAGCCGAGAGTGGGCTCCATTGATCGTACAACACGTATGGGAGAACGTAATCGTACCTAATGCTAACTCTCAGGGTACAGTCCTGCAGAAGTCTTGGGCTTTATTCTCTAAGGCTATGACCTATGGTGCTCAGCCATCATTTACATTTATGTGTTCTAACGGGGAGTATGTTGGTGCAGACTTCAAAGTACCTTACATCAAGGATATCTTCTTCCAACCAGGACAGCTAACCTACAAAGACTGCGATTACTTCTTTATCCGTTCTTGGTACTCAGAGAGCAACATTGAAGCTATTATTGATAGAGAGAAGAAACTAGGCAAGAAGTCTAAGAAGGACGGTGAGACTTACGAGACAGGATGGGACGTAGCCGTTCTTAAGGAAGCTCTACAACATCACACTAAGAAGACCACTGAACAGCAATCTAGTGGAGAAACTGATCGTAACCTAGACACAGGTGGTATCGAGGTCATACACGCCTTCCAGAAGGGTGTAGGCGGTAAGTTCTACTCATTCCTACCGTCAGTAGAGAAGGTATGCCGTACTAAGGTTAACCCAGATCCACGTGGTGAGATGCCAATACAGTTCATGTACTTCGAGCTAGACTTGCAGAACCCACTAGGTAGAGGTGCTATTGAGCTCTCAGGTGGTATGCAGAACGTCCTAGACTCAATGATCCAAGCATCACAGTATACTACAGGGCTAATGCTTAACCCACCACTAAAGACACGTGGACAGGTACAGACATCTACTATCAAGTACAAACCAGGTGCTATCTGGAAGATGGGCGTCGGAGACCAGAACGATGTAGAGGCCGTAAACATCAACACTACTGCTCTAACTAACTTCTCTAACACTTACGGGCTACTTAAGTCTCAGATCCTTAACCTGAACAACTCTCAAGACACTTCTATTAGTGCAGAGGTAGGTAACCCAGGATTCTCTAAGACTTCTAAGGGTGTAGATGCAATGAGTCAGCGTCTAGGTGTATCAGACAACTTCCTACTCCAACAGTTTGAGGCTTGGTACTCTGACGTAGCTGAGTCTGCTATTAACATACATATGAACGAGAAGAGTGGCGTTGAAGAGCTAGAACTAGATGATGACCTCGCAGATAAGATCAAAGAGATAGACCCAGAGCTTGTAGACGAGAACAACGTATTCCTACTAGACTACGACCAGTTTAAGGATGTTGTATTCAAGTTCGAGGTAGATGCCTCAACATCACAGATCAAAGAGGATAACACTCAGAGAGAACTAACACTCGAGCTATTACAGGTTGCATCTAACGACCCTAACCTAGCCCCACTTGTTAACTTTACAGAGTTACTAAGAAGCCTAATCGCTCCACTGGAGAACTCAGATAAGATCATCAAGTCCGAAGAGGAGATGCTTGATGGTGAACAGATGCTAGACGAGAACGGTATGCCTATAGACCCTATGACCGCAATGCAGGGCGCAGGAGAGCAGTTACCGCCAGAGATGATGCAAGAGCAGGCTCAAGACCCTATGATGGCTCAGGGCATGCCAGAAGGCCAAGAACCTATGCAGGAGAGTGAAGAGTACGGACAACCTCAAAACCCAGCAGATGATGACATGATCGTTCAATTAGTGGATGACCTACGCCAAAGCAACGTACCAGATGAGCAGATAGCTTCAGTCATAAAGATGGTAGAAGACGGAATCCCAGTAGAGACTGCACTAGAGACCCTAGCAACAGCACTAGAAAGGGGTAACGCGTAATGGATGGTGATCTATATCCTAATGACGGACAAGTCTTAGACTTCTCAGATGCTCCTGAAGAAGTAAAAGAGGAGCGAAAGGATCAAGAGGCAGAGGCTTACAAATCGAAGCACGTTTTTGAGAAACTATTAAAAGAGATTGACTTAGCTATCAAGCACTACAGCTCAGTCGAATCATTGAACGTTAACGAGAACACTCCAACTGAAGAGATTAAGGCAATAGTCTTAGCCTCTAAGAAGATGGTTGAGTTCCTGGAGGTACAAAAGGAGGCAATTAGCAATATGGCTAAACTCGCCAAGTAGAGATTTGCGTTCTGGGGTATGGTAGGTACCCTGGAACGGAGCTCTCAACTCCCGCCTCGTCAGCGAAGAAATAAGACGTAAACTAAAGGAGAAAACTATTATGGATGACACCATAGACATAGACGTAAACGATTTTGATGAATCAGAGGTAGAAGAGCAGGAATCTACCGAACAGGAGTCGTCACCCAGTGAAACAACAGAACCTGAAGTGGTAGAGGAATCAACAGAGGAGTCAGAGGAGGCATCCGAAGACGATACTGAAGAGGAATCTGAGTCAGAAGAACCAGAGGAAGAATCAACCGAAGAGCAATCCGAAGAAGATACTACCGAAGAGACAGAAGACAAACCGCAGGCAAAGAACAAAGCACAGAACCGCATTCGTTCACTTGCCAATGAGAACCGTGAACTTAAGAGGCAGATAGAGTTAGCTAATAGCCAATACTATAAACCAAAGACAGTTGAACAGCTCATTGAAGAGGATGGAATGGATGTACCAGAGGCCAGAGTCGAAGCACTAGAGCAAAAGCTCCAGATGCAAGAGTTTAACAATCACGTTACATCTCTAAACAACGACTTGAATGTCGAGTCCCTGCAAGTTCTGAATGACTTCCCAGTATTTGATAAAGACAGCCCAGAGTATGACCCAGAGTTTGCTCGTAAAGCTGAAGAACTTTATACCAGATCAGCACAGCTTGAAGTGGATAACAATACAGGATTAGTCGTTAAAGCCAACGTCTTGCCGTACGATTTCTACAAAACACTAGCTGAAGCACGTGGAGTAGGAGTCAAAAAGGGTGCAGCCCAGGGGATGAAGTCAGCTCAGAGAAATCTAGCTAAAGCGGAACCAAAAGCAAGTACCCCACCTAAAACTGTTGCCAAAGACGCATTTGAAGAAGGATTTGACTCTGTAAAATAACCACAGCCGAAGCTATCTAAACTAAAGGAAAATTTAAGATGGCACAAAACAGAGCAAGTAAATACGCTTCCAAAGTAGCCGAGAGATTCTCACTAAAGTCTGTGACTGAAGGTGCTTTTTCTAACGACTATGACTGGAAAGGCGTTGACACAGTAAATGTTTACTCTGTCGGAACTGCTACCATGCAAGCTTACGCTGTAAATGGTGACAACCGATACGGAGTAATCGAAGAGGTTGATACTACAATTCAAACTCTAACCCTCTCTAGAGACCGTGGTTTCACAAAGTCTATTGACCGACGTAACCTCGACGCTTCTATGGGAGCTCAAGAAGCAGGAAAATTCCTAGCTAGACAGCTAGACGAAGTAATTACACCAGAAATTGATGTATACCGTCTTGCTACTATGTATACTGCTGCAGGGACTAACTCAGCAACTGGTACTCCAGCTGCCCTTAGCTCTTCAAACGCATACACAGTGTTCCTTGACACTAACAAGTTCCTAACAAACAACAAGGTACCTCTAACAGGTCGTATCGGTTTCATGACTCCTGGTCACTACAACTTCTTAAAGCAGAGCAACTACGTTCTAGCTTCTGAAGCTGGTATGGCTAGCCGTAAGTCTGGAAGCCTTGGAACTGTTGATGGTGTCGAAATAAGAGTAGTCCCAGACTCATACATGCCTACTAATGTAACTCTTATCATCGTTCACCCTGACTCAGTTGTAAGCCCAATGGTACTAGCTGACTACGTAACTCATAAGAACCCTCGTGGTGTTAATGGTTGGGTAGTTGAAGGACGTGTAGTCTATGACTGCTTTGTTCTTACTGCGAAGATCAGTGGTATTGCTTCTCACCAGACTGCATAGTCTAGAGAGAACATACTGTTAAGAGCCCTACTAACTTAACGAAAAGGAGACAATATGTCTAAAGAAGAAGTAAAAAAAGATGTTCCTGTAGTCGAAGAGACTGAGAAAGCTGAATTCGTACTCAATGAAGACGATCCCTACTATGAGGTCAAAGCCGCTGCAAAGCGTAACTATGAACGATTTTTAGAGCAAGATCTACAAAGAATCGAAGAGGCTGAAAGGGAACAGGAAGCTCAGATCGCTGAAGCTGCTCGTTCTGCAAAGCAACGTGCAAGCCTACGCTCTAAGCTCTCCGCTAAAAAGTAAAGGAAAACTAAACTATGGCACGAAGTAACTCAAACCATGAGACAGTATTAATCACAGCTAACAAAACTGTTGCGATTGCTGATTGTGGTGTAACTCAAAAAGCTACAGTAGACGGAATTGTATTCACTCTTCCCTCTACCGCTGCTGGCCTATCATTCCGATTTGAGAATGGTGGATCACAGAACGGTGCGGTCGGTTTTAGTATCTCTCCTGCTGCTGCGGATAAGATCGAAGGACTTGGTAGCGCTGCTACTGACAACAAAGATGTTATCAACACCAAAGCTACAGCAAAGTCTGACATAGACTTTATTGAGCTAACTGGTAACGGTACAGACGGATGGATCGTACGAGACTACGCTGGTACTTGGGCACGAGAAGCCTAGGCTCTCAAACCCATTGAGGGGTTCCTACCGCCCCTACCAAATTTAACAAAAGGATATTATGGCAAAATTGAAAATAAACAGAGGCACGACCTACTCTATAGGAGTCGAATACCAAGAAGATGGCGAACCTGTTAGCTTAGTTGGTGCTACTGTTCGTTTCACCATAAAAGATACCGAGTATGACACTTCTACAGATGATAGTACTGCACTCGTAGTAAAGAACATAACAGACGGGACATCGGGCGGTATAGCTACCATCACAATAGATCCAGCAGACACAGCAACGATCACACCAGGCACTCTCTATTACGACGTAAAGGTCGAGAAGGCGAATGGTGATATATACAAGATCGACGAAGGTACTATTAAACTGGGCGGGTCTCCTACAAACAGACTCACATAAACATATATGGCAGACGTAAACATCTCAGCAAACGTAGTAAGCGGAAGTGCAATCTCTACTGATTTAACAGAGGGTGTGCAGATAGTAACTAACGTCACTGAGAGCTCTACGATTACGTCTAACGTCACTACTGGGGGTGTTGGGGCTAGTGCTTATCAGGTATGGCTCTCCGAGGGGAACACGGGGTCAGTCGCAGACTACCTACTATCGCTAAAAGGAGATCAGGGAGATCAAGGAGATCCTGGGGTTGTGCAGTCTATAGTGGCTGGTACTGGTATCTCTGTCGACTCTACCGATCCTGCAAACCCTATTGTTAGTGGCCCACAGACATATGATGAATATATCTATAACTCTAGTGGCGCTCAATCTGGGAACAGGTATAACGACTGGGGCGACCTATACACTGCGTTTAACACTGGTCAAGACGGGCCAGTAAGAATCACCTTTGAGCAGAACGAAACCCTACCAACGGGGACATACAACCTAGACTATGTAACATTCAACGGAGATGGAAAGATTGCTGTACTCGGTGGCTTAGTAGTTACCCTACCTAACGGCTTCTTAATAGATGGCACTTGGGTTAATGGTATGCTGGATGGCGGTTTAGGATTAGTCTGGGAGGGCAATAGCCCAGCCTTAGACTATGCTTCGGGTATAAACCTATTTAGCTTAACCATCGGTAACACAATTACTTCAGTTAATGCACCATTCTTTAGTGCTGGCTCTGGTTCTGTATCTATTATCAGGCTAGCTACTGGCTCTCAGCTCATTAATGGAGGCTATGAGCCTGTACTAACTGAGTCAGGGGCTACTTTCTATACAATACTTGGTGGCTCTAGTTCTTCATTTGGTAATAATATATTCAGGGGTGTAACCGATTCTTTCGCTACACTGATTTTGGTAGACAGCCCATCATCTGGTATTTCGCTAACTAGGACAGATGCTAACTTAACTGGAACTACAGAGATCATATTGAACTCCAGCTCTACACTTATAAGCTATGATCCAACAATATCTGGTCTAAGTTCTACAACTGTTAAGACTGCCATAGATGAATTGGCTTCAGGTGGGGGAGGCGGTGGTGTATGGGGTAGCATAACGGGTACGCTATCCAATCAAACAGACTTGCAGAATGCCCTAGACGCTAAGGTTTCAAGCGTTGTTGCTGGCACTGGTATATCTGTAGATAACACCGACCCTAAGAACCCGATAGTAACTAATAGCAGCACTGCCACTACATTCCTGTACAGAGATGTTAACCAGACGGGGCATGGTCTAGCTGTAGGGGACATCGTAAGGATCTCTGGTGGGGTATATGTTAAGGCTCAGGCCGATTCTCTCGCTAACGCTAACGCTGTAGGTATGGTGCAAACTGTTACCGATGCCAACAACTTCCGAGTTGCATCTGATGGCTACATTACAGGGATATCATTCTCACCAAACAGCACCCTATTTTATCTAAGCCCAACAACCGCAGGAGCATTAACTTCTACTAAGCCGACAACTGTAGGGCAGGTCGTTAAACCACTCTATGTTTCAGTCGGAACTACTAGAGGCTACTTGAACTGCGACTTTGAACCTACCCTAGTTAAGACAGCAAGCCGAGCATTAGTATCAGACACGAATGGAGACGTTGTAGCATCATCTGTTACCTCAACCGAGCTTGGGTATGTTTCAGGCGTTACTAGCGCCATACAGACGCAGATTGACGGAAAGATTAGTGATACTGGCGATACAATGACAGGAGATCTGGTAATCACAGAATCATCTAGCAACGCCGCCAACTACAACCTATCATTAGAGAATTCGTCAGCTACAGCCACAAGCCCAACAGGTATAAACTTTAGAAACTCTGCTGGCTTAGTGAACACAGCGAGAATAACAGCTAACCCAGGTTCTACATACACAAACAGTAGCCTAAAAGTAGAGGTCGCAGACAGCTCAAAGGCACTACAGACTAGAATGAACATAGATGTTGCTGGGGTAGTAACAGTCCCGACAGCACAAGGATCAGCAACAAATACAATAGTAGCCACAGATCATACTCAAACCCTAACCAATAAGACTTTAGACAATACAAACACGCTGACTATCAGAGACGATAGGTTCACCCTACAGGATAACTTAGATAATACTAAGCAACTTGTTTTCCAGCTAGCATCTTTAGCCAGTGCAACGACCCACACTATTACATTCATTGCTGGGATGACAGTGGCAGGGATCTCAACTACTCAAACTCTAACTAACAAACGAATTACTAAGCGTGTAACGGCCATTACATCTAGTGCTACGCCTACAATCAATACAGACAACTGCGATGCAGTAACAATTACAGCTCTAGCCACAGCAATCACATCAATGACCACGAACCTAACTGGTACCCCTAACAACTTCGATCAACTAATATTTAGAATAAAAGACGATGGAACTGCCAGGGCAATAACTTGGGGGGCAAGCTTTGAGGCTAAGGGTGTAGCCCTACCAACCACTACAGTTATAAGTAAGGTGCTAACTGTTGGGTTTATATACGATACAGTAACAAGTAAATGGGGATGCATAGCCTCAGCAAGCGAATTATAAAGGAGGTTATATGTTTGAAGAAATACCAAAAGTAGAGTTCACAGTTACCGAAGACGGAGTGACAGTATACAGAGATGCGATAATCTTTGAATCAATGTCTGAGCTTAGAAATACATCACAAGCAGAGCGTGAGGCTATGTTCCAGGAACGCTATGAGAAACATCTTGCCGACATTGAGGCGATGACTGCGATGGGGGCTGAACAGCAAGAAGAAATAACAGAGGAGTAAAATGGCTACACGAACAGCAGGAGCAGGCTCGACCACATGGACATCTGCTGCATTCAGTGGTGGTGCGGCCACAGTAGCGGCTGACGAGGTAATTGTACCTACAGGCTCTACGCTAACAATCTCGGCCGCTAACACAGTGGTCTGTAGATCTATATCTGTCACTGGTACAGGTACTCTTGTCTTTGCCGCTACAACTTCTGTAGTGAACATGGGTGATGCTACAGCAGGAACGGGCAATGTAGCCCTCTCTGTGGCCTCTGGTGCTACTATAACCCTAACTGGTATAGGTACTATCAACTTCATCTCTACATCTGCCACACAGCAGACTGTTACGTCTGGCGGTAAGACTCTGCCAAATATGAACTTCAATGGTGCTGGTTCAAGTTATATATTCGGGGATGCTATAACATCTAGCGGTACTATTACGCACTCAGCAGGCACACTTAACTCTGGTAACTACACTATAGTTGCACCTATCTTTAACTATGGTAATGCTACTACCAGAACACTCACACTGGGATCTAGCGCCCTTACCCTCACAAACGCATCTGGGCCTTTTACTGGCTCTGGTGTTACAAACCATACCATGACGGCTAATACTGCAATTGCTACACTAACTGGTGCAGTTGTATCAAACAACAATATCTTCGTTCTTGCAGACAAAGACTGGAATGGCTTGAGCATCGTTATAACTGGTGGCGGTCAGGCTGCATTCAACCTCGGCGGTACGAATGCTAGGCTTAAAGACTTAACTATAACGGGGACAGCAAGCCAGACTAACTCCTACCGCCTTAGCCACAACATGACTATAACTGGTACATTTACTGTTAATGGTAAATCAGCAATCAATAGACCACTTATATTTGGTGTAACAACAGGTACGGCTAACTCATTCAGTGCGGCCACAACCTCGCTAACGAACGTGGACTTCATGGATATAACTGGTACTGGTGCGGCTGCATGGACAGGTACAACCATAGGTGACTGGGGTGGCAACACAGGTATTACGTTCACTACTCCAGCTACTCAAACCAGGGACTCTACGGCGGCAGCGTGGGGAGTAGCAGTAAGATGGACTTCTCGTGTTCCACTGCCACAAGATAGTGTGGTTGTAAATGCTTCTTCAGGCAACATAACTTCAACGGATGTTCTTGTACTCGGCAAGTCACTAGACTTTACTGGCTACACAGGAACAATCACCCACACTTCAAGCGGTAACGATTACAACTTATTCGGGGACATGACCTTAAGTTCTGGGATGAGCTTTGGGGCTAGTGTGAACACATTTAACTTTAACTTTAGGGGGCGTGGAACTCACACAATTACTACTAACGGCAAAGTGCCATTCCCATATAACTCTAACGGCATTACCACTATACTCGCCCCTGGGGGGACATACACATTAGCAGACACCTATAGTCAGCCCCCTGGCCTAGCAGTAGGTAACTACACATTCCAGGTATCGGCAGGGTCATTCAGTTCAGCCAACCAAACGATGAACGTGGGTAGGATCAGCAGTATCGGTACGCTTACTAGATCTATAACTCTAGGTACTAGCACTGTAAACCTCATGGCTACCGCCGCTACAACCCTACTAGGATTCAACACCACTGGCCTAACACTTTCTGCTACCGACGCTACATTCAATATTGTCAACACGAGTACTAACACAAGAACAATTGATCTAGGCGGTAACTGGATTGGTACGTTGAACTACACTGTAGCAGGCTCTACAGGACAGCTTAATATCACTACCGCCGCCATAATAAGTACACTAAACTTCTCAGATGCCACTAACGCAAGGACACTACAGATAACAACAGGTATAACACTAACTTGTTTCTCATTTATAGTATTTGGTGGTTCTGGTAGGCTCGTCACTGTTCAGTCTTCTACTACCACTGTTGCTTTCCTAAGCTCACCACTACAGCTATTCAATTCATCACAAGATTACATTACTTACTCCTATATACAGGTAAATCAACCACTGAGCCTATGGTGCAACACTAACTCTACAGCCAGCAACTCTCCTAGCATCCCAGCCTCAGCACCAACGTATAAGCACGTTCAGAGTGCAAGCGGTTACACCGCAAGCGGTACTTCTGTTTCTTCCACATTAGTATTAACACCAACCGCAGGGGATCTTCTTGTCGCCTACTTCGCCTCAGCCAACTCTCAAGGCTCATTCACACCACCAGTAGGCTGGACACAGGCAGTGAACAATAGTGTTTCCGCCCTGGCCTACATCTACTTCAAAATCTCAGATGGCACGGAGTCCACTGTTACATTCAGCCAGACAACAGCCAGAACTCTCTATACAGAGGTTGTGCAGTTCTCAGGGTTTACTGGTACGCCAACTTTAGACGTAACTGATAACAATGGTTCTGCTGGGGCTAGTACGAGCTTATCTACAACATCAACGACTGGCCCGACAAACACAGATCAACCAGCTCTAGCAATCGCTATGTGGGCTAACCCTAGCACACTGGCCGCAACAGTGAGCTTAACCAACAGCTTCATAGAGGATAGAAGCCTAACAAACACAGCGAGCAACTTTAAGGGTGCGGTCAGAGAGCTAACTACAACAGCGGCAGTTTCAACTACATTAACCTGGACTACATCTCGTGCTGGTACAGCGGCGGTGCTTGCGGTCTTTAAGAATGTAGCCAGCGCATCTAATGGTAACTTCTTCCTATTCTTTTAAGGTATAATCAGGCATATGACGAAACAAGAACAGATCGCACTAATAAATGAAAAGCTTTTAGACCCTCTCTTGACCGATGGGGAGCGTGAGGCATTAAATACAGTGCTACAGTTACTATCTCGGTAAAAAAAGAAGAGTATAATATAACCTATAAAAGGCTGTATTACTCATAACAGAATACACTCACCTAGTAACTCCTACAGGACTTTGAATTTAACAATTTAATAGAACAAGGAATTAGATATTATGGCATGGTACAACCCAGCGACATGGACTCCAGTAGACATGGTACAAAACAACATAGGCGCTTCTGCTTACGGCGGTGCAGCATCAGCCACTAGGCAAGGTGGTGGTGGTTCGACTTCACAGTACAGTAACCTCAGCTCACAGGCTGTTGGATATGGTTCGGGTAGCGTTCCAGCACCAGCTCCTGCACCAGTAGCACAACCTCAAGCACAGGGGGCGCAAGCAGATCCTTACGTCGCCGCAGCACGAGCAGAAGCGGCACGTGTAGCACGTGAACGTGCAGCTACAGAGTCTTACTTATCAGACCAAGAAAACATGGCTAGGCAAGCTCAAGGCCGTCTAGGACAGCAAAGACAGATTGGTTTAGGCAACATCGAGGGCTCATACACTACAGCTCTTAACGACTTAATGGAATCCGCAGCTAAAGCTCAAAGAGACTACGAACTAACTAGTGGACGAAACAGAGAAGACAACGTATCAGCTCGTGCAGCCACAGATCAAAGCGTTAATGCTATGTCTAGTGGTCTACAGCGTTTGCTAGGCTCTAGGGGTGCAGGAAACAGCTCAGCAGCACAGATCCTAGCTCCATTCGCAGTAGCTAAGCAAGGCGCAGGAAGACTAGGAGAGATCCAAGGAACCTACTTCAAATTAGCTTTATTTACAAAATGTTTCTTT
>JAYJME010000476.1:0-22758 GCA_036873775.1 Costaria costata | reverse complement strand
GAAAGGGATAGCGTGGGCAATGGTAACATGACTAACCCAAGCAAAAAATGAGTACCCCCCCCCCCCCCCCCCCTCCCCCTCTGGCAACCTTAATGGGTACGTATTAGTATCCCGTCCGGAAATCGGTTGGATCGGATATGTTTCGGTTCTGTGCACTCCCGCCAAATCTACACTCTCCGACAGAAAACAAGAATCGATCCTACACGCCAGCAGCACCCCTTTTCGGAGCAATACGACTTGCGCCAAGTGTCTAGGTAAGCTTTCCACATCGTGCCCGTGGTACACCGTAATGTGATATTCACTCTACACTCAGCAACCCAGCCATATCTTAGCCACCTCACTCGCGCATTTCGCCGTCCCTCGTACTGACTCACTGCAGGAGCCGTATATATTTCCTTTGGTTCGGAGGTCAGCATGCACGGAAACACTGCCTTCGCCAACAATCGGGCCGGTGGTTCTGGAGGTGCGGACAGTTACGGCAGATGGAACTCGTATACTCGTCATTGTGGAGGATTCGACAAGGATATGATACCGCAACCGGCAGCGTAGATCCTACAAAACTATTCTGTATATCCATGCAACAATCGCGTTCGGAAGGGACAGGTTGTCGTCTTCGGGTGATCGTCAACTTTGTAAGCACAAAATAAAAAAAAAATGATCTTGGCGCACTCGAAACCGTCCCGGATACCTGACGAGTACACCCAAGCGGATCGTACCTGCGTGGCAGGTGGTCGAGAATGGTACCCGGTAGAAGTGGCACTGTACCACGGACCGCACTGTGGCGTGGAATGCTGGCTAGGTTAGGTTGCAACACATCCCTCTTTTGAACACCACAGGATGACCGTAGCCGTAGCGCCTACGACTGATCTGCTAATGATGTGCTTATTTGAGAAGAGTATATTTAAGGTCCTGCATCTTCGTAGAGTACAATACTCATCGTATTGACAGTTATACATTTGTCACAACGGGCATCGAGGACGAGTACTGCGTTACGTGATACGAGACAGTTGGACAGTTCGTTTACCATGCGGACAGGCTGTTTATAACGAGTTGACTCTGTCCTTGGAATTTTTTACTGGCATGAGGAATTCGCGCTCCTTGCCACTAGTTCGGGCTGTCCACGAACATTGGAAGGTATCTCTTGACGGGAACACTCTTCTTTACGTCTAGGGTTAGGTATATAACCTCCGCCAGCAAACGCGTTGACGGAAAAGTGCAAAGTAGGCCGGTATCGTAGGAACGGTTGCCTCAATAACACCATATATCCGGACCACGCCTTGGGCCATGTAACTTCAACAATATCCGTCCTTGTCTATGTTAACAGTGGCTTCTCCAACAAGATTGGATGCCAAACCATCACGTATCGCCTCTAGAGGGCCTCTGCCACAAATCGTAGGCCTCTCCTACGATACCGGGCACGCAAATCTATAAATTATTTTCCTATGCTGGCCGCACGAACGCTTCGGATGTTCCCCTCCCGTAATAAAGGCTCAATATCCCTGCGGCTGGTTTTGCAAACCCCACGCCTGGCCCCTGACGAAGGCTCTTCTAGAATATTCTTCACCGCCCAACTAAGGACCTAAACGTATATGTGGAACACAATCGTATCGAGGACGTTTCTGTTCTGCACTGACAGGCCAAATCTATTAATACACCGTCCGATCAAAAATCACACTAGAGCCTACACCCTAGCACCGCTACCCAGGGCGGTACCGCGTGCACAAAATATTTGGCGTTAGCTCACCACGTTGTGATATTGGCATTCTGTCATGTAGCTTAGCGATGTTTTGCCCGTCTCTCTCTCGTTTCGATGTCTCTCTCATCGACTCACCACAGGAGGAGTTTATGCTACTCGTAGGTCGGATCTCAGCATAGACGGGGCAACTGAGTTCGCCAACAATCGGGCCGGTGATGATGGAGGTGAGGAGCGTTGCGCAGATGTGATATATGTTCGAGGCAAAAGTCGAAAATGATGGAATGCTGCAACCAGCAGCGTCATATTTAGGCGAATATACTTTGAGCAAATTCAACAACCACGTAAGCAAGGTAGCCTTGAGTTGTCGTCAACTGTGCACGCACAAAGTCGGCATTGGTTGTGGACACTCGAACACAGTCGGGATACCTAAGTGGTATATCCAAGCGAACCATACTTGGCCACGAACCTTGCGTATTCCTTACAGCACCGAGCGCACGGCGAGGGGATACAGTTTCCCATGTTGGCAGCACTAACGCGACGAGTCGTCGGCTTCCGTATCTGTGGGTCAATGTCCCTCGTGCTAGTTTCGCACAACCGATCCCTGACGGCCCGCAAAATGCAAGGTATTTCAAACGATTCCTGGCCGCCGTTCTGGCGACGTCAATGTATCATACATTCCACTGTCGAGCACAATAGTATCGAACATGTTTCGGTTCTGCGCTCACCGACCCAGTTTACACCCCCAGATGATAAACCACGACCAATCCTGCACCCCAGCACCCCGATTCGGAGAAGTACCGCTTACACAATAGTCTCAAGTATGTTTACCTTGTTGAGCCCGTGGTACACCCGAATGTTATACCAGGTATTCGTCAGTAAACCCGCCATATTTTTCCCGCCCTTTTCGCGTGTTTCGCCATCGCTGGCATTGACTCACCGCAGGAGCCGTATATGCTCTTGGTGGATCCGGGCTCATCGTGAACGGCACCACCGAGTTCGACAACAACCGGGCCGGTGATGATGGAGGTGACGACGGTTACAGCATATAGCGTATACGTGCTGGGAGAAATGGGCAGGGATAATATACCCCGACCTGCCGAGAAGATTCTAGAAACAAAATAGGGCCGTAAAAAAAAACATCATCGTGAAGAAGGGACAAGGCGACCTCCGGGTGATCGTCAACTTTGTAGGCCAGAAACAATATTTTATTTAACGCACTCAAACACTGCCCGGATACTTGACGGGTAACCCGAGCGGATCCTACCTGCACAGTAAGTGGCCACGGACATTCGTTATCGTGAGCGGTAGCCCCATGCCGGGCACTAGTGTGGCACGGGTGCCTGGCTGGGTAATATACCAACGGAACCCAGCCGTCAAGACCACAAAATACTCAGGATCGTGGCACCTACGGCTGTAATTCCTGTTGTTCACATCTGAGAGGAGTGTATACTTCTTAGGACGCTAGGATGCATTGTAGAGTGTAACAAATCTCAGACTGACATATTTACGTTTCTTACGAAGGGCAAACACACCGATTACAGCGATACGTGCCACGTGGCAGGTACGCACTTGGTGTAGCACGTGGACAGGTCGTCTACACTGAGTCGACTGTGTCCCTGGTTAAGTACGGAGATGATTCAGTCGTGCTCGTTACGGCTGGTTAAGGTCTTGTACGAACACTGGAGTGCATCCAACGACTGGAACACTCTTCCTTACGCCAAGTGTTAGATATCCTGCATCTGACAGCAGAACCCACGCCATCCAAAGTACCAATACCGTTAGCGTAGCAACGAACCAGACAGTCACACCAGAAATCCTGACCACGCTTTGGTCCATGACACTTCCATCAAATCCATCATCGACAAATGTTTGATTGCCTTCGTAATAAATGGTGGAAGCAACACCATCGCGTCCCGCCTTTAGACAACATCTCGCACAAACCTAAAATACTCCTTAGGATACCGGGCACACCCGGCCCTATGCTAAACGTTGCGATGATGGTCGCCTGCTGCATTCATTGTTCAATGGCCTTGGTACCGGTTTCGCCCAACCCACTCCTGCCCGTTAGAGCAGGTTCATCTGGACTTATGTCGACCGCCCCTGTGATGACCTACACATAGCGCATAGTCCAGTGCGAAACACAAGCGTGTCGCAATTGACTCCATTCTGTGCATACCAGTGGAATCTACAGCCGCCGATGATAAACCATAATCGATCCTACATCCTAGAATCATTGTTCGGAGCGGTAGCGCTTGCAAGAAATGTCTCGCGTTAGTGCACCACGTTGTGCCCATGGCTCGCAGTCGTGCGATATTCAGTCTACATTCAGTAGCCCAGCGAAATCTGAACCGCCCCCTTTCCCGCGTTTCAACGTCTACCGCGTTGACTTACCACAGGAGCCGTATGTGCTTGGAGTTCGATGGTCTACATCGACGGCACAACGGAGTTCTCCAACAACCAGGCCGGTGACGACGGAGGTGATAACGGTTACCGTACACGGGGTACACGTTTCAGAAAGAATTCGACAACGATAGAGTACCGAACCTGTCTTCCCCAGATAAAGGGAAACATTCTTCATAAATGCAACAATCTCCCGATGAAGGGGCTAGGTAAACGTCGGGTTATTGTCAACTTTGCAAGCACATCAGCAACATTTGTTTTGCACCCTCCAGCACTGCTCGCGTAACGGATTGGTATATCTGAGAGGATTGTACCTTCGTAGTCGGTGGTCAAGGGTGTTACGGGAAGTGGTGGCCCTGTTCCGCCGACTACTTTGGCACGAAATCTTCTCGCTAGGTTACACTACCCCACACCTCACCCCTGAAACTCACAACATGACCAAAATTGTAGCGTCTACAGCTGTAGATCCTGCTGTTTTCATTCGGGAGGAGTATAAGCCTTCTTTAGAAGCTTAGTAGAATACAACAACCATCATATTGCCAGTTTTATCTTTCCTACCTTTCACCGGCAACATGGTTGGCTATAGCGAAACGTGCCACGATATGGTTTCACAGATTGTCAGGTGGACAGGTCGTTTTTTTGTATAAGTTGTCTGTAACTTTTTATTGTTCTGAGGTGAGGCATTCGGGCTCTTCGCGGCCGGGTCGGGGTTTCCAAAGCAAATCGAAGGCACCTGTTGCCAGCAACACTCTCCTTCCGGCCAATGATAGACACTAAGAGCTTTCGACAACTGAATATTTACCATAACATTGGTCGAGGCAGCCACGACACATACCCTTACCAGCGCCACGGCGTCCCAATGATATGCCGCCACCGTAAATCCAGATAGACGTTCTAAATACTTTGAACCCACTGGCTAACACTGAATCTACCGCAGTATATGCTTTCTCAGGCAGTACCTGTTCACCACTTCGAAGCATGCAATATACCAAAGCAAAACAATAACAGCAATACACCACGAGTGTCTGAGTGACACTGGAAAGGAAAACGAGTGCGCGGCAAGACAGCAGTGGCAACAGCTGTATATATTGGGTTTATGTAGGCTTGGCGACGACGTTGGTGTGAGCACCCATCGGGTTCTCATCCCTGGCGGATGGTATGGCCTCCGATTTTTTCTCTCTTACGCCCTTGCCTTTGTGTGAAAGAAGAGGCGTTTTCCCCCTTCTACTTCGTGGCCGGATGGCAGTATTGACGTCGACCACCTTACTGCAGGTTCACTTTACTATACACTGGTGTTGGCACACGATCTGGGATATAATTAGGTGCTGAGATGTAGCGCTGGCTCGCAGGTTTCGTTACGATTGCGCTCAGGGCTCCAATACTCGGAATATGTGCACTAGCACGCCCGTTTCAGAGGTGCGCCGATGTTTCGCCTCAACATTGAAAATTCGTTGTGCAAACCTGTTTTCGAAGGAAAAACACAAATAATGGGCCCGCCTCTGCACGAGTGAAACCATGGTTTCTGGCCCTGTTTCGACTGAGGCGAATTCGCTCGACCTACACTAGACCATGCTGCTCGACACATGCACGCCTATAATAAAGGGCAAAATAGGCGGATACGATGTCCATGTTTTGGGTGCCGGTAGCCCTTGCTCCGGCTGGAGGTGCGTGGGCCGTACCCCCGAGGTGCGCGAGTTTACGAGTATTGGTATCTTTGTTTGGATATGAGGGGCAAAGTTACTTGCTGCCTGATGGATAGATGGGGTAAGTTCGCTGAGGCGTATACACCACCGTCTGTTTATCACGTTGATCACCACGGCAGCAGCCTCCATATAATGTGTGCTCACCACAGCAGCCGCCATACGAGATCCGCGCATATATCCTGAATTCAGTCCCGTCTCTTGAGAAATCCAGATGAAGTTGCCGTCAATGTGATGCCTTGGGTGGTCCAGGGTAACCTCGGTGAACATTCCTCCACGCTAACCGTGTACGGAGTAGGTGTTTTGTCACAGTTCTTGAAATAACTTGACGAACTCAGCGGGGCGTCATTGCTTGGTCCCAGGGGCTTGCCCAGAAATATCGAGGCGGACGTATAACGCGTGCCACGATAGAGGTTGCACCTTTGGGCGTTTTTGTTTCAGAATGACGGGTCTCCTCAACTCAAATATCGTCGTGGTATGTTTGTATACCTAGGTCGTCGTGTACTTCTTGATCGTGTTGCACTTGTAATATTTCAAAATCAGTTTGTCGGTGAAGTACAGAGCTCCTAACGCGCGGAGCCTCAGGAACAAAAACTGCCGCACCTCTATCCTAGCATGGGTCGTTATCCAGCTGAAGTTCATATGCTCTGGGCTGAACCTGCTTCGTTTCGGATTGCAGAATACATACTTCGTATATAAAAAAAAATGTTTTTTTTTACTTTCGAGAAAAGGCGCAGTTTCTAACCTTAACAAGTATTGCATCTAAAACGGTCTTAAACCATCTCTTATGGAAGGGTTTTGAAAACCGAAGAACTTACCCGAAACTGTGTTTTACTTGTGTATTCTGGCTCAGTACCGCGGATCATTTAACGTAAGTATTTGATTGGGTGAGGCCTCCTGCGCCTGCAGGGGGTGGGTCCTCGTCTGGTATTTCCCCCCGCACTGAGTGGACTATTATGGCAGCAAATCATTTAGTATGGTGCACATCTTAGTCAACACCTCGCGACTGCACATGCGATACGTGTACAAGAAACATCAACGGTCACGATAGTTTTCTCAATTTCACCCTCCGTCTGGCTTTCGACAGCGAGCCCTCCGCTGCGCACCCTGGCTAACATGTATATTTTGTTTGCTCAACGGAATTTTAAACTTCGTCCTCCTCTTGTCGCGTCCTTCCTGAACATCACTTTAAAGCATCGACAAGGCTTAATTTGGTAGACAAACTGAATAATAGCATCCCGCATTCAAATGATGGGAATTGCCGTGAGGTTAACAGAAACAATTACTCAGCGAGAAAAAAAAGCACCAGCGCCCCTTCTCAGCGCCGCCCCCCCCCCCCCTTAAACAAACATTTCCGGAAGCCTCCCTTCGTAGTACCGCTTACACTATATGTCTTGGTCTGTCTTCTTTATACCACGTCTGACGTACGGTTAGCTACTACTGTAGAAAAATTCCCTTCCTACCCCAGTAGATCAGGAGAAAAGGACACTTGCCACGCATCCCTCTCATGTTTCATCGTCCGTTTTATCGACTCACCGCAGGTGCTATGGGTGCTTTCGCGTCGAATTTCTCTGTTGACGGCATCACCACGTTCGTCCAAAATTCGGCGGTTTATGATGGAGGTGAGGAAGATTACGACATACCAGATATGGTGTAGAGGGTCAGGCGCTATATCAACACGGAACTCCGACATCAAACAACAGCAAAGTGTCGACGGTCGTCGTATGTTTTTCAGGAATGTAACTTATAAGGGTCAAGTAATTGCAGGCAGCGAGAGGAATATCTTTGAATGGCTGTTGCCAATTCTTGCGTACGCTAGATTGAGATAATATCCCATTGACAGCTACCGGGCTACCCTACAGGTAGAATCAGACGGCTTTCACAGCTGCAGCCGGTTGTATAATACTTTACATGAAGCGCTGGTTCTACAACAGCCGACAGTGGATCGGTTGGGTAGCCAACGATGGTGAATCCAGATTTTTTTGTTTTGTTTTGATTTCCGGCAGTGTGAAGTGCGCGTGCCGATCACACCCAATTGACGAAGACGCAGAAAGTGCAGATCACTACGCTTGTCAACGTAACGGTACGGCCATCAAACCCTTTAGACACACATAGCAACCGCCCAAAAAAAACCCTCCTCCTTGTTTCTACCCCACGTCGAACATATACTCACACTATAACCAAGACCCCCCGCCGCAGCGTGCAACGGACAGAGAATGTGTCTCTCAAAATCTGTCTCCCACCGTCTGGGTCATAATATCCAATTGGTATAATCAAAAGCTACTCGCGAGTTTATCCTCTACTGCATTGCGCAAGGTTGATTTAAATTTCAACAAATCTTAACACGTATGGCCGGAAGAACTTGGAAAGCTGGGAACCACTACCCGGAACTGCAGCAATGTCAACGTGGGTGCCTTTTCTTAATCGGTAGGAATGGGGAGGAATTTAGCTCGTTTCGGGTTTTGGAATACGTGCGTGGGTGGGTTCATTGCTGGTGTGCGAATGATGGGCGTGGGTCTCGTGGCTGTCTAGTTAAAATACCTCCCTCGCTGGTTAATGCCGATCAGGACCCGTTTGTCTACGTTGCGTATCCTATGCTCGGTATCCTGAAGTTTAACATCGCCTGCCTCTGCTGTTCCCGAGCCCATCTCCTGATATTCGGGTCAAACCTGTTTTTTTTATGTTGGCTCCTGCTCTTTTCAAGGCCAATTCCGCCGTGACCGCTGCGTGCGTTACATTTGTCGCGGATTCTTATGTTTGGTGTGATGTAGCTCAGCCTTGGTGGCGTCTACGGTTTAGGCGCTTGTTTTCGCTAGGCTGGTCGCGGCTATCTTCCGCACCTATACCGCGTTTCTCTTATACTGTTCGGCCTTGCAGTAAGGCTGCTCCGCCACGGTGGGGTTGTGCTGCTGGACACCTGTACGTCAACATGCAGTGGAGTGGCGGTACTGTTCTACCTTTGCACTAAACAATAACCCCCCATCTTCCTGGGTGTTACTCCGGGCAAGGTTTACGAGCGTTAGTGGTGTCAGGCGTACGGTCTTTATTTTCACCAGACATCGTTCCTGCAATTTCAACATCCTGCCCTACCAGGCATTTCTCACTCGCCGCTAGCTCATATTTCCCTGCTTACGGTTTTCTGGCAAGCTCCGTGGAACGGTCTGACACAACGGGCATGCAATCGTGGGTACCAGTGGTGGTGATAGGTCCGCCAGGCCCTGCTGCGGTCACTACAAAGAGACCCCACAGAAGTTGTGCTACTCCTAATATGCTACATCCGTCAACGTACAACAGGTATTTTAACTGTGTCAGAGACCTCCCAATCAACTAGGCGTACCTGTTTTGCAGCGTCCGTCTCCTCCATTTCCCCGAATGAAGGGATCCTTGGTACGCTGGCCTCAATACGCCGCTTCCATTACTCGGTTCGTTTCCCATTACTCGGGGCAACAGTCCCTGCGGGGGGTGCTTGCCTCTCCAACCAGGGAGTTGTCGTTACCGCAGATATCGTTCCCAGCATCAGCCATTTGAGGCGTCGTTTTCCTCAACTGGCGGGCCATCCGTGTCAGAGCCGCTAGCTGCCATCTGGGGCTTGGCGGGGCCGTTGCCGCCACCATTTTCTCCCCCTCCAACTTGGGTTGCCGGGTTCTTTGCACTGGCTTTGCCGAGTGTGGGGGCGTTGTTCTTTTGCTGTCTGGCCCCGCAGATGTCTTTTAGCTCATGCTTTAGGAATGCGGGGGGGTTGGCTGGTCAGCTGCCAAATCTATAGGAGAACGGGCACTTTGTTCGAGCTAGACCACAAGCAGGATCGTGATGTGGCTAGTGATAACACTAGCATATACTTGCGGTTGCCTATTGGCAGTGACGGTGGTAGTGAATTGTTTTCCACGAGTACTACGAGTAGCGATAGCAATATGAACAGAAGGTGTATCATTGATGACGTACCTGGGGAAGACGGCTAACAGGGCCATGTATTGTCATGGAGACGTCCACGTCCCAGCGACGGACACATGAACGTTAGATGTAGTACTTTTAGATCGCCATTTACGTACAGCCAAACGTGCGGGCGGGAACCCGAATAGGTGGGTTACGGTGTCACACTTGCCTCAGACGGCGCTCGACGATACGATCCGCAATGGGTGTTGACTTTCGAAAATGTTTTCATTAACATACCAGATATGTCTGGGTTGGTACTACGGTAGGTTGTCGTAGTTAACATGTTCAGCTGGTGTTGGTACTAATAGTTGAGCGTTCCTATGTTGGAGATCCACTAGGCCAGGAAGCTGTTTCGGTCGGAATTTAGTCCGGCAAAGGGGCGCGTAGGGGTGAGGCAAACCAAGGTACAATCCAACCTCTGCAGGGCGTAGTCTGTGTCCTGCAACGTCGGAGGCTTGGGTACTGACAAGTACGTGGAGGAGCCTTCGGTAATCACGGTGATTGAGATACCCCTCCTGGAACGACGAAATAGAACATCAGCTATTAAACATGCCGATCACAGGACCGGTTTCGTGCGATGTTGTCCGTCGCTGAATCTCCAATGCAAAGATTTGTACTATTGGTAGACGCCCCCCGCATGATACCACTCAATCTGCATATTGATTGTCCGAGACGGTTGTTGAAGCCGTACTTATCAGCAGCTTTGTCCTTGACCAGGTTCCTCCGAAAGCTTCAAGTAAAGACAAAGTAGATGCCGGGTTATCGTTAATAGTGATCGACGCTTTGTCTGGGTATCGTAATCGCCGGTACAATAACGTGAACTGTATGCTATACTGATCCGATGAAATGGCAACAATCCTAGGTGCGCGGTACATAAGTTGCCTCTGATATCCGGGTTCTCAACTCTCGTTGAGGCTATCAGGGTTAATGGGATATGTTATCCTGTATTGCGGTGCCCTTCGAACAATGCCTTGCCTGCCGAGTTTCGTTATTGCGCATTAATGACCGAAAAACAAGCACATACATACCAGGCATGTGCCGCAACTGACACATGCTACGATAGGGGTGTTGTTCCATGTTTTTTCTAAGGTTACTCACTTGGGGGGCTCTTTACCTAATCCAAAAACCCAACTGTAAGAAATATTGTGAGCTTAACCCGATGAAGAATCCCATGGCCTAGGTACACAACGGATAATATTGCAAACAGCAGTGGCAATAATCCCAACGACTTTGGGTTAAGGAGCTTCGTCGTTCATAATTTGTTTTAGCCTAAGACTGCTACCTCTATCGTAGCACGCGTCAACTCATAAAATACACAATACCAGTGGCTCGCAAGGAGAGGGGCAACGTTTGACGGAGTTCTTGCCAACGAAAATCTGCGGTGTACCTGTTTCCCCGTACGCCAAGAACACGCCCTGTTGAGATACAGTCCAAACATTACATTGATGCTGCGTAAGATCAGTGGAGCGTTTCCCCAGCCATTGGGCTCTAGTACTGGTTTGCTTACATGAGAGCGCCTCTATATTGTGAACCAGGATAGGATGCGACAACCACATGTTGTGAACAACCGGACAAAGGAGAGATCAGCTATTCAAACCTGGGGCCACTGTTCCATGCTCATGGTATTCAAAGTTGTAGGGTGTCCACCTCAAACACAATTTGAGCTCGTCAATACGCTTAAAGAGCCAATATCGCAGCTATACATATTGGTCAGCTTGACAAACAACTGCCTGGGGCTTTCACCCCAGCTGTTACCAGCGTGGTGGCTTCGTTCGTGTACTGAGTTCATCTCAATAAGTTGTTCGCCTACGAGCAGGCGCTCTCTATGCAGTAGACTCGGTGGTATTCATCGGCGGAAAGTCTTCCTTTAATCACAACACTGGGGACGACGAAGGTGAGAAAACGAGTAATAGCTGGTGGCGGCTAACATCATCAGAAGCAAAAACCTCGTTCCGTTTCTTTAGTTCCAGCGTATCTGTCGACGTACCTCTGAAAGTGTTGCCGCCATGCTGGATAACGAACAGTATATTTGTTAAAATTAGGTTCACACCGCAATGATTGATGCTTTTCCGGTAGTTATTTAGGAATTGCTATGGGGAATAGTGCCCCACCAATGGTGTGTTTCTCCTAACAGTCCTACTCTCTGTTCCGTGTTGACCTGCGACCAGTGCTCGAACGGCCACGCTTCTGTGGGCAAGGTAGAAGTCGTTGCGTCCTGTGTTAACGTTATGCACTGCACTGCGCTGTTGCTCGACGTGCAACTACTTGCGTCGTGGGGCGCCGAGCATAGCTCTACACAAATATATTTGGGCTTTACACTGTATACCGCCAGCTGTTCTTGTAGTGCACGAAACCGTTAGCGTATTACTAGTACGGACGTGAATATATTCCTCCTAAGAAGGAATACAAACTCTGATTCCCAACGCCCAAACATACGAAACTCCCAAATTCAAGAAACATCGTGTAGCATTCACTGTTCCGCAAGTATGAATCCAGTTTGGCCTGATGCCTACTGGGTCACTACAGCATGTTGTAATCTGCGTGACAATAAAAAAATACTTGTTCTCCCCTCAAAATATGACTTTGCAGCCTGTTCTTTGTTCGACGCGGAAAAATCGGCTCATTTGTTTGACGGCAGAAATGGTCGAAGTTGCGCAACTGCAATAACCGGTACGATTGGATATATATAGGTGAATTTTAACTCGAAGACACGGAAAGATCAGCCATAAATTTGAACGGCGTCCCGAGGCATGTTGTAGGGTGCAACCCTGCAGTGTCCCTGTAGAAGGCTAAAACTTCGTGAGCATCCCTCAGAGCGTGAACTAGACGTCAACAGTTAGTTATCTCGTGTGTTCCACTTGCATTTTGGTCGTGAGTCAGGATCCAGCCTTGGTTCTACAGGGAGTGTTGTTTTCATCGGAAACGTCGCTGGTGGTGGCGGAGGAGCAATGCACGTTATTCGGTACCTCTCTCTTCAAGTCAGCAATGTTACGTTCAGGCGGAACAAGGCCGAATTCGGCGGCGCCGTCGATGTTGCTGAATCGGGCAACCAAGTATCCAAGTTCGGCGAGTGTGTGTTCGATGGGAACAGGGCTTCAGATGGTGGAGCTGTGTACCTGTACACGGGCAGCGGTGCTGATGTATTCACCGCGACTGTCTTTCGCGACAATTTTGCAAGTGAGTTGACAAAGATCTCTAAACTTACGCCTCAAGGACATTACATCAAATGAAGTGTATGGTCTTGATATTATACGGCCTGTCCTCGGCCATGCACAGGACGGCCGAGAGCAATATACGTAGCCATAATTTGTTACTGTCTTTGCCACCCCCTGTCCAGTGCGGGAACACTCTCGCAGGCTTAGACAGTCAAAACCCGTTTGCGACTACTGCCATGTTAGCATGCCTTCGTCGCTGACCACGCTTTGAACTATTTCGATCGTGAAAAACCGCATGCACCATCGACATTTGTGAAGGGTACAGCTCGTGAGTTCGGGCGCATCAACTCCATGTCGCCCAAGACAGCCCACCCCCCGCTCCCCCAATATGTTGCTCCTTCTTCGATTTCGCAGACTTTTCAGGAGGGGCCATTTTCCACACGCGATCTCTGCTTGTTACGTACGCGGAGTTTACAGCGAACAAAGCTGGCGCTGACGGCCCTGCGATTATGAGCATAGGGCTCCTTGAACAATTGTATAACGTGTCATTTTCCAGGAATTCGTTCCACTGCAGTGTTGACGAGTACGGGTACATCAACAACACTCAGGCAAGCAAAAACGTACCAGTTAGGTCCGTTTTGAGCTGGATACGGTATGCTGCAAATCTTGCCAAATATCAATACGGGGGAAACCTAACTGGAACTGTTAAACCGGACAAAGGGAGTGCCTAATGACGCAAAAGCCAACACTACATCGACCGCACCAAGCAGCGCACGCTACTGGGTAACGTTAGACTAGGCTGCAATGTCCAAACTTAAAATGCGACTTGCAGAAAAAAGATCCAGCACGGCGCAGCTCGTACAGTGCCGAAGTTGCACTGCTACATCGTATATCGATATCCAACTCACGGATACGTACTCTTTTCTTTGGTTGACCCGCTTTCTAAGCAGTGCATAAGTAAAGGAGTTTCTGTGTTTATATCGTTCTAAACAAAAAAGATTCATCAAACGTGTGCCTAGTTTGAGAAGCGTTTTACCCATTTAGAGCCGGAAACGGTTTCTGGGGACAAAAATACGTGTAAATAGTGTTGGATACGTATTGGCGGTAGTAAATGGGTTAAGTTGCCCTTGGTAAGGATCGCTTTCGGTAATTCATCGTGTACGATGTCCACGTCTTCGTGCTGTAAACGCCGTCTTCATCGTGTCTTAAGACCACTACCTGTAGCAAGAGGTACGTGGTATATGCTTGACTAACAGTTGTGGCGTGCTAACCAACGTCCCCGTCGCGTGAATTACAACAGAGCAAGTTCTGCACAGAGTGCTTCGACCAAATATGTGCCCGATGCTCAACCGGGGGCGAGGACATCATCAACGTCGATTTAGTTGAAATCGACGGATTGCCTGTCTGCGATCCAGTATCCGTTGGTGCCACGGCGCCATCAGCCGGTACAACACTCGCTTCACTTGTATTAGAGCCGGGCTACTACCAAAGCTCGGATCGGAGTCACGTCATTCTGGAGTGCTACAGACGAGATGCCTGTGATGGTGGCATCCAAACTGGCACTACCTGTGCTGTCGGTTACAAGGGCCCATGTAAGATATTAGGAAGCAGCTGTCGTTTGAAACATCGCAATGGGGTTAATCTGAACACGTGAATTCCTCTATCAGACTCTCGCCACGTGCTTGCATCCCGAATGGTTGCTTGTTGTTGACAAGTAAGCTACCATTGAAAAATGATCAGGCATGCTGTTGACTGGAATATCATAACCAGGCTGATGTCGTCGTGTGTCTCCCTTTCCCAGACTTTCGTCATGCGCTTTCACCCTGAATGGAACACTTGCTGTCTGCTACTAGACCACACACGTTTTCTAAACTGGCCCAATACGTCGTGCGTGTGCGCTGCTATGGGCGTGCTCGTCGTCGCTTGGCCCTTAACACTTTTGGTCGTCGGTCCGGTGCTTCGACCATCACGACGTTGTACTGTCCCGGCAGACTGTGCGGTTTGCACGGAAGGGTTCGCGCAAGGGATTGCCTACAAGTGCAGTAGATGCTCCGCAAGCGACAAGAAATTAGCCTTATGGATTTCTGCGGTGGTAGGTTCGGCATTGTTCCTGGTGGCCGCCCTACTTCTTTGGCGTCTGGGGAGCGTGTCGGACGACAGGGATGGGCGAGAAGGAGCAGGCACGGGGAGAGTTCACAGCTCTTGCCGGCAGTACCGATGGAGTTGCCGGCACTTCCCGATAAAAATGCTTCCGCTTTCGGCGATTAAAATCGTCGTGACTGTTTGGCAGATCATATATCAGGTATGTGGGGGCTGGTCTACAGATGATGCGCCGGAGCAATAAAATTGATTTGCCGCTCAAAGTAATTTTGTTTATTGTGGATCGGCTGCCGGACGAGATATTCTTCTTGTTGGAAGTGGGCATACCCCCGACGTTCGTCTTCGAGGGGACATGAACGTCACTCTCCACGTGTTCCCTGAAAATGTTGAAGACGACGTTGCCATTTCAATGTCGACTGCTGGAGTGATCAGCAGTCTGTTTCTCCCAACATTTTTGAAATTCAAGCTGTAAAAGAGACACAAAAAAATGTTCGTATGCCCTGTACGAGGAATTGACCAAAGCCCTCTATAGGTACTGTGTACGTAGCTGTATATGCCAGGCTGGGCTGCTAACGACGACACACCTACTTGGATTAAGATCCGTTAATTTGCCCTGATCCAGTACGTGTGGCGAGTCGACGACGTTCATGGCGGTATTTGACACACCCACGAAAAAAGCAGGAATGTACCTGTTGTTATTTTGTGTAAAATGTGTAGCAGCCGGAGCTCCTGCCCCTGTTGGGTTATTACCTGGTATACGAGCCCGTTGGAGATGAGCCCCCTTGATTGTGTCCTACACGAATGCCGGTTGCAATGTTCTCTGGAAATCTTCATATTTGGCGTTGTACTGACCCCCATGAACAATGGAACAGAGTGTACTGTTCAGTATTTTGGTTAAGGATCTAGCGCTGGCGTCTTGTCGCCGAAATATAATCCTGCCTAGCACAGGCCTTCAAAAAGGTCAAAAATAGTCAGGCGTTTGCATACGAACAAAACGACGCAAACAAGTTGTTTTCATATGTAATTGCCTTCAGGTGCTCCAAGGCCAAGGCATGTCTGCACATTGTTCGCGCCAATATTCGAAAGCCTTTCCTGCGTATGTTCGACTTTGACTATAATAAAGCGACAAACCTCGATCCTACAGTAAATATAAGTGAGTACAATTTAACGACATAATTACACATTGTTCAGCACAAAAGTCGAAACTTCCATCCTGTTTTGAAGAGGTAGATCCTGACACTTTGCACACGAGTTATGTAGGTCCTTCCCGAAGGCTGACCTTGTGATATATATTTAATCTCCTTTTCGTCGATAATACCTGTTCAAAGGACGTCCCAAAGTTTCGAACCTATCTCAACAAGCGAAGCAAAACAGCACATAACTCAATTACACCGTGATATCGGGTGTTCGCAAAGGCTCATAGAAGACACGCGTGAAAAAAAACACAGTCTGGCTCAAAACAGCGGCGTGGACGTCGGCCGGATAATACATTTTGGTCGCTTTTTTAACTTGAACAAACCTGTACATATGTACCTGGAATTGTATATCAGGATCGTGTAACTAGTTCCCTGCTGCATTCCCGTGTGTTCATAGGTTAGAGTATTCCCTTGTCTCTCTTGAGGAGGGTGTCGACAACTAACCTGCCACTGTGTGTAGCGTTTGAGCTACAAATCGTTTTTGGTAACCCAGGTGTGATAACCAGCACATTTGGTTTGAGCATTGCCCTCGTTGCTCCCGTGCTCGTCCCCGCAGTTTGCTGCCATTGCGGGAGAAGTCTACCCGGAGGTCTACACGAATTTCGTGTTCAAGCTGACCCCGATCAACCTCGACATTGGCTTCGTGTTGTCGTACTCGTGCCTTGTGACGACCAACTTTTATCACCGTCTTCTAATTGCCACGGGCATGCCACCGCTTTTGCTGGTAACACTGGTGGTAAGTTACTACGTTGGTAAGAGCAGAAACAGTAGCTCCGATTCAGCGATATCCATGGTGAAGCGCCGTCATCAGTCAGCAGCCATATTTCTTGCGTTCTGGGTCTATTCCTCGGTCTCGTACACTATTTTCCACACATTCTCATGCGACCAGCTAGACAACGGGAAGGCCTACCTTCGGGCCGACTACAACCTTGAGTGTTCGACTAGCCTTCACCGTACCGTCAAGTTGTATGCGGTGGTTATGGTGTGCGTATACCCTGTCGGCATTCCTTTTGTGTTCGCGTGGTGTATAGCTCGCAACAGAGGTGACCTCAGTAACCCCGACCGGGAGACATTGCCGCACCTGGGGGCATTGAGCACCCTTTGGGCTGCGTACAAGTCTGATCGATACTGGTTCGAGCTGGTGGAATGCACACGTCGGATCGCCCTTACGGCGATCGCGGCTTTCGTGCTTCCCAACAGTGCGGCGCAAATATCGATTGTTCTTTTGATGGCGGTGGTGTTCGTGTTCATAGCCGAGTCTATAGCCCCCTTCCAAAAGAAGGCCGACGCCAACCCTTACCGGTGGGGGAACGGTGTTATCGTAGCCAGCCTATACGTAGCGTTCCTTCTCAAGGTAGACCTCGCCAAGGAATCGGAACAATCGATCGTGGCATTTTCGGGTGTGCTCATTGCGGCGAACGTAGTCATGATCGTCACAGTGGTGGTGCAGACGGCACTATTGGTGAACGAGTGGCGCGCGGCACACATAAGGATTGTGACTGTTGAGATGCCGGTGCGCCGTTCCTTTTCGTCGTGTCTGGCAGATGTCAATAGGCAATCAGAGGAGAAGTGTGCATGGAGTTGAACTTGTCTGGTTTACACGGAGATGTGCCGCAATCGGAACCAGGAGAGAGTACTGATATGCCTCGCCTCTTTATAGACGAGCGTCAGTGGGGATTTCATAAATGGAAATGAATTTGTTATAATGTCCTGTTGCCGTAACATATGTGGAACCGTTCGGCAGAGGTAAACCTTCGCATGAAGATTCACTGTATTACATCATTGGGATTCAAGCCCGCATAAGCGTCGGGGTGTTGTTCGAATTTGGGGTCCACTGCTGGGCCATACATCCTTCGTATTATTGAAGATTTATGGATATTAGATGAACTAAATTTGGACGGTAACACTCACTACCCGTTAGATTACTCGAATGAGAGTACTAATCCAGTCAAATGGCGATGCATTAAGGTTCCCCCGCACGTGGGGGGTATCGGGAATTTCGGAATCTAGTACCAAAAGCCTAGTATATTGGAAGGGGCTTAAATATTCTATTGGTGGCTTAGGCAGTTTGCTTTTGTGAGGTTCGATGCAAATCGACGAGCAGTGGGAATGCTGAACCCTCTGCGCGATAAAAACCGAAGGCACATACCGTAGTGGGGAGGGGGGAGAAGATCCTGCTTATTGACCCCGGATCTGAGTTACTGCTATTATTGCTAGGGAGGGAGCTGGAGTTTGATCGAAGAGCGAAGATAATAAATGGGAAGGACAAAAAAACGACATATATATATTCTGTTGGTTGCTTGTGCAGTTTGCTTCTGTGAGCGTGCTATTGGTACCACCCTCGGGATGGGGTTGTCTTGGGTTCGATTGCCTCCAACGAGAGGCCTTGTTTTTATACTCCCTGATAATATATACTACTTGAATACGTGTATATTACAGCTCGCGTAATTCAGGCGTACGGTGAATTGGCGTAAGTACACTCAAGATCCTACATCGGGGAGCACCGTAGGCAAGAGGCGAGGGTTCTGGTACTTTATGACAGTGCGGTGCAAGGCAGCAATACACGTAATTCACGACCAACGCAACGCTGCCAGCAGAGAAAGCCGTAGGCCAGAGGGGGGGGGGGGTCGTACAGTAGGCCCGCCAACAAAAGCACTCCTACTTGGAGTGGGCCTCATATTCGTCTTGTGACACAACCCTTGGAAAACCTTCGGTATAGTGTACCTCTCGCTGCTGAGCTCCCATTTCTCTTAGAGTCCTGCCTAAAAAGACCAACAGTTTAGTATTAGACACTCTCTCTTGTTGGCGGGCCTATACTGTACTTCATGGTGATGACGTATAAGACACAAAAAGAGGCCAAGTCTACCACCAAAACAACAGCGTCAGCAGTGAGTGCTGTATAGCGAGGGAGCCGGGTGTGTGTTCTTCGATAGTTCGGTACAAGGCACGAATCGGCCAACTCAAGGCCACATAAACGAATACAGTTGTACGTGCCATGGGGGTAGGGGATGGTATATTGTCGTACGGCAAAAATAAATTGGAATTCTTGTCCAATTCACGACAACTACCAATAGGGTCGTGAGTGCTATATAGGCACGCGGTGGGTGGGTTGCGTGGACGGGTGCTTCCATACTGTATGACACAGGACAATATTAGACCAATCCACGGCAAGAACATCGGAGGAAGCAGTTTATGACGTAAGCCAGAGGGGGGGGGCTGTACTTTACGATAGTGCGCCACAAGGCCAAAATGGTTTAATTCACGACCAAATCAACGAAGTCGGTAGTCAGTGCCGTTAGTCTGGGGGGAGGGGGGGTTAAAAATATGATATTACCGACAAGAGTAAGAAGAACAACGAAAGCAAAGACCAATACTGAAGACTACGGGGTGCGAGGGGTTGTACGTGGTCATTGTAGGGTAAGCGCCATACGCACGCTTTTCACGGCAAACAACGAATACAACGGTCAGTGCCGTAGGACAGGAGGTGATAGGGCGGGTAGTATGTTGTATTATGGCAAAAGGCCAGAAGAGGGACAGTTGGATCCCGGGGATTGGTCGGTTATCTCCGACCGTGCGTTATTCGAGCGAGAATAATACGTGTCGGAAGTGGTACCCAAACGGAAGTTTCGTCGCCTTAATGTGGTTGTGCGTATGCGGCAAGGAAGGCTTCTGATGCATGCGATATGTGTTTTTCAGCCGTGAAATGTCGACTTGACGACGTACATGCATGACTGGTCGCCACAAAAATGCCGAAACCGGTGGTAATTCGTTGTCGGAGCGAACTCCGGCTGCACGTAGGTTGTACTTGTTGCCTTCGCAGTGCGTCTTCATAGGCAACGTGCGTTGCAGTAGGCATACTTTTCATTCGTTTTATGTAGGTTGGTCTCGAATATAGGGAAAATGTGCGCATTGGTTCGAACAACCTGGGTCCGTAGTAGTGGTGATCCTACCGTGGAGATCGTTGCGTGGTATGATATGTGTTTCAGATTATTGTTGGCACACATATGAGAGAGGGCTCAGCTTGCAATGTACTTGTGCTCGGAGGCAGTTGTTACGTTCGTTACATTCGTTGATGCCAGGTAGATAAACAGTTGCTTATGGAGGCTCGTCGACAAGCTATGTATCACCACCAGCGGGTCTACACCCTCGTCCTGGCTTTGATTGACCCCAAGGACGCGGTACATGGTGGGACCCGTAGACAGAAGGTACAAGTAACATCTTCATGTACGTCGAAGATTGATCGTTCGTGTGGAAACACAGTTTGGTGTGCGGGTTAGGGTCACGGTAAGGGTTATTGTTAGAGTCAGAGGTTGCGTTGGGTCCATGCCCATTCTCTAGTCCAACCCGGAAGCGCATCTAACTGAAAAACGCATGCAGGACTTTAACAGCCTAGCGGTCTAAATCTCTTTACTATCATATTGAAAAATGAAGTCCAAATGGTGCAAGTTGCGCAAGAAACAAACTGTCGTGAAACGGTCGTAGAATAGATACCACGTATGCAACTTTCGTAACTTACTGGGTTTACCAAGACACAGTGCTGCAATCAGCAAACACGCTTTTCACTTTCTCTGTACAAATGTACCAGGTACGATACAATACGTATATTAACACCAACAATAAACTACAACAGGTGTATTGGGCTGTTTTAGTCGAATGATTGTTTGTCGTAAAGTTCCCGCAATGTTTTGCACTGTTTCCGTCATCTCCAAAACAAAATAAGAAATATTTGCATGCCAGGCGTTTCTGATATGTACTGTAGTTCTCTGTTACAATACCAAAAATTACGACAGAACACCTCCGTATCTTGATTCAAGCGCTTGGGGAAAACATGCTCCGATACGAACGGCCCTGATGCGATCTGTTTCAAGTTGCAACTAAAAATACGACAGAGGTCTGAATTAGACGTGACATTTTTGTTCCGTTGAAATTGTAACGCGCCCAGTACTGCCGCACGGACTGCCACGCTGCTGTAGTACGTGGCGGCTGGGTTGATGGGTTCGTGGGTGTGTGGGCTGCGTCGCTTGATACGTGGGTGCGTGTTTTCGTGCCTGAGGATTATTTTATGTTTATTAGTGATGCGGCGGTGGAAGCGTTCTACGATAGAGGCAGCAGTTTTTGGCAGTTTTGTTTCAGGCTGAACTAATACAAAAAGCTAAAAAAACGTGGTCATACGAAAACCAATATCAGTCTAGAATCGCCTGGGTTATAATCCCAGGTTCGATCTAAATCACCCCTCATTTATCCCGGGGCATGGACATGAGCACGTTATTGATTGTGAAGCTCAGCACGCATCGTGAATACCTGACAAGTGAAACAACAAGTAGCAAAGATCAGCAAAAAGCAAACGAACGATCAAAAGTTGTACGCATTTGAGAGTACCCAATAAGAAGGATAAAATCGTGAAAAACAAAGTTGTACGTAAGATCTAGACCATACAGATCCGAAACATGTACGTAAGATCATACAGATCCCACTAAGGAAAACGTTTGCATAATAGGAGCTAGATCGGACAGATCCCATACAGCGAACATGATCTAGATCCCGCAGATCCCTAGAGATCAGGGATATATCTACCCCCAAAGATCTAGATCCCGAAAATGGGATCTGATCTGTCCGAAGTGTAAACATGTTTGTTTGTTTCTTACCAGGTCCTAGGTATATTCTTTTTCACGCGGCGCAACTTGTTTTTCTCGTTGAAAGTTGTCACCACGCTGATAAAAAATCAGTTTATTCGACGCTAGACCTTCGATCTCGAAACAGAGTCAACCCACAGCCAACCCGCTTCGTGTCGGGCACAGCCGAAGGATGAAAATGACGACATCTAAGATATCAGGTGGATCCGAGGTTCAGGGGGCGAGAGCTTGCCGACAGTCTCTGACGCTATTCTCCTTAACCTGAAAATAAGTCGTCTATCATTGCCATCCGAGAGGGATCGAGAACTTTTGTCGACTGTTTTCTACACACCTGCAGCCAAATGTTATTTTATCAGACACCTGGTCACTGCCCGCCACGTATTACCGACCATAGTGTGAACACTGTGGCCCTCGGGTGGGTCGGAGCTCCTAACGAGCGCGCCCCGTTCAGAGTTTATGACGCTGTCGTTTGATTTGTCGTACGTGAATGGCCAATATCCTGGAATCCTTGCAGCTTCTCTCAGTCAGGAGAGACGTACCGCCAGGAGCGATGTACTGCCAGTACATACTGGCCCAGGGAAGAGCCCTAATAAAATATTATTTTTTAAGAGTTACGGAAAAAGTTTGTTTTCCAGAATGAAAAAAACAACCAAAATCATCAGGCCACTTCTTACACAGTCCCTTTTCTCAGTCGAAAAGGGCCCTTTTCGACTGAAGCCCAAATCGGCTTTCCTATACAGTCGAAAAAGGCCCTTTTCGACTGAGAAAAAAGCGACTGAGAAACCCGACTGGCAAATCCAGTCGAAAAAAGTCCTCGATTCGACTGAGAATCTCAGTCGGATTTCTCAGTCGAAAACGTGTTTGATCGATCGCATCGCTCATCCCACCACAAAAAAACACACACATGCCCACACACACATCAACCAGGTACCACACAGCAGTATC
>JAYJME010000475.1:10074-22766 GCA_036873775.1 Costaria costata | reverse complement strand
AGCGCACTCGACGTGGGACACGAGTCGGACGCAGGACCCGGTGGCACACCCGGGTCGAGCCTCCCACGAGGCAACGAGGCAACGACCACGCCACCACAATCGAGCTACCACTCAACCGCTGGCATTTGGTTCAGATGTATGTGTGTGCACGCCCGAGGTGTAAGTAAGTTTGGGTGAGACAACGCAGCAAAAGGTCGGTGGTCAATGAGAGCTGAAGATTACAACGAAGTATGGGTGGGACAATCGGCCGGGGCAGGAGGCCTCATCCAATCCAACAATTACATTGAATGATCGGCGGCAGCGTAAAATAATACTACAGTAATTTCGGAACCCAAATAAATGGATCCAAGATTGGAACAAAGTTGGTTCCAGCACTTTGGTTCGAACATCGAAGGAATTCTGTACAGTATATGATCATTACCGCGAAGCGTAGAAGAAAGCCTCGAGACCGGGCGAGGCGCAAAACAAATGCAGACCTTCCCACACGCCCTACATACGTTGATGTCTTTTCTGCGCGATCTTTCATTCCCAGTGATAGTCGCCGCGGTTGAGTGCGCACTCAACGCGGTGGTTATTTCCGGGCAAGCCCCCCCAGCTTCGGGGCGGGAGTCCTCATCCAATCCAATTCTTAATTGAATGATCGGTGGCAGCGTGAAATAATACAACAGGAAAATACCATAAGTCATAGGCAGTAGATAAGACAAATATGATTGCCCAAGCTGTCCCCTGAAAGATAGAGCATTTCATCGAAACTTATGCAGTTATTGCAAACTTTGTTGTATACCTGGTGCTCTGTTTGCGCGTGGCATGCGGGCAGCAATCCTGCACGCGTGGCGTGCGGGAAGCAATGCCGCATTTAATTTACCATACGTCCAACTCCAACAATACCCAAGAAAGCGGCAGGTAACTCTTAGTGTCGACGCCCCGAAAAATAAAAACAAAAATAAATTGCCAGCAAGTCACCTCTACCTGTGACAGGTGAGAGCCACAGACCACGATTATTTTTGGTAAATTCGCTAACTGGGGCCATGTATGTCGTCGCGAGCACAATATTCTGGTTGAAGCACGGGTCAAACTTTCAGCCCTTTGGGGTTGTCCCACAAATACACGAAACCACATGTACTGACTCTCGCAGACCAATATCGTATACGAAGTATGCCGTGAGATACACAAAGGCTCCTTTCTCTGGTTGAACAGCACGCCAGATGGGTACTCCAATATACCACAGCGTTAAAGCCGGCGTATGATGTCTCAAATATATGCCGTTGGTGACGTGGAAAGGGATCTTCGCGCATATGCTGATTTAATACTCCTCCCGGGAAACCGGCTCTATATTGAACCACCGGGTCACCCGCGGCACAACGCTCGAGCCACGCCACGCCAAGCAAGGCATTCTTCAGTGTTTCGCCCGAATGAACGGACGGCCATGACCAACTAGGCGAGGTGGGGCGTGGAGAGGCACCCTCCCAGCGACTGTTAGGTTGGCCCCTCGCATAGGCGGAGGGATACACGAAAGATGGGAATTCCAGTATTTCCGTTCCACACATCAACAAACTGGGTGTGAATCAACACATCTGCTGGTATACGTACTGCTAAACTGCTGTGTCACATGGGTTGCCGGTAGGTTAGAGGGTGGATGGTTTGGTGGGTGCAAGTGTGGGTGGTCGGTCTATTGGTGGGTTGGTGGGTGCGTGGTTAGATCGGTGGGTGGCTGGGTGGTTGGTCATGTCGTTGTGTGGCTATATGTGCGTGCTTATCGTGTTGTGCGTAATATGATTCTGCTCACAACTCCATCATGGTGCTGCTGCGTAC
This sequence comes from Costaria costata, assembly GCA_036873775.1. NCBI lineage: Eukaryota > Phaeophyceae > Laminariales > Agaraceae > Costaria > Costaria costata. The sequence continues at coordinate 20,954 of JAYJME010000475.1, read as the reverse complement.
GTACCCTGTTCGTACTGAACAGCACCATGGTCAAGTAGTGGCCCAGTCCGCGCATCAGAAGGGTACGTACGCGTCTACTGCGGTACGTACGGCCGTACTGCTTTACAACATGTTCCGTGGGTGGATGGGTTGGTGTGTGTCAACGTGTTTGTGGGATGATGGGGTGGGTCGGTTGGTACGTGGTTGAGTTTTTTCCTGCCGGTGTGTTGTATCCCTGTTATGGTTTTCCTTGAAATTGCGTTATGTCCGCTGTGCCGTCCCCGCCCTGGAATAGTTCAGCTTATAATTAATCCCAACCGCTATCTTTTAATGCTACTTCGTAGGAGTGAGGATGGTGACGTCGCAATATGTTTGAACGACCATGCCGGGAGGTTAAACATAATTTCACTTGTTTTTCGCACCGTGGATGAAAATACCCGTGGTGTTAGAGTGGTGTCACCACCAGTCACCATGGAGACACCACGGTGACACCATGGCGTCACCACGAGTCATCATGGTGTCACCACCGCTCTACCCTATAGCGGTGCATCCAATAGACGCCATGGTGACGCGTGGCGACTCTTGATGACACGGTGATCACACCATGGTGACTCTTAAGACACACCAGAATGACTCGTAGTGACACGATGGTGACACTGTGGCAACTCGTGGTGGCGCTATGGTGATTCCTAGCGGTTCGTGATCAAACTGTCGCCACACCATCGTGACTCAATCTTATACCATGGTGGCACCATGGTAGCGCTATGGTGACGCGATAGTGACACCATAGTGACCCGTGACCAGATGATGGCGCCATGATCACGCCATGGTCACTCGTGGTGACACCATGCTGACGCGTTGCTGTCCTTACAGTGTCACCACCAACCGCCACGAGTCACCATGGTGTCACCATATCATCACCACGAACCACCACGGGGCACAAAGGCGCCACCATGGTGTCACCATGGCGTCACCACGAACAACCACGAGTCACCTAGGCGCCAATATGGTCCCACCATGGTGTCCACACGAGCCGCCACGAGTCACCATGTCTTCACCAGTAGCCACCATGGTGTCACCATGGGGTGTATATGATTACACAGCAATAAGGTACAAACGTGGTGACACCAGGTTGACACCGCGGTGACGCCAGTGTAACCATGGCGCCACGATGGTGACACCACGGCGACACCATGGCAACTCGTCGTGACACCATGGTGTCACTATGGTGGTTTTGATGTAAAACATTTGTCTTGTTTACGGAATGTCGCGGGCCTTTTCGTGACATCTCGCGGCATGTCGTGGAAGGTCCCTAACGTCACCGCGACATGTCGCCACGGCAAGGCCGACAGTAAGGTTCACGGCAAGCGTCACGGTGCGCGCCACGGAAGGCCTCACGGCAAGACCCAGGGCGTGCCGTGGCCGTGCTCACGGAAAGCTTCACAGCAAGACTTGCGGCAGTACACGCGGCAAGCACCCCGGTAAGATCCGTGGCACGCGACTTGCCATGGCAATACCCACGCGCAAAGTACCGCGGTAACCGCTGCGGTATATTCCGCGGCGAGCTCCGCGGCAAGTAGAGTCTATGATCTCGCTGTGAACAGCGTATCATGCCGCGGGGATTGCCGCGGGGATTGTCGTGGCGAGTTTCGCGGCGACCCTCGCCGCGGCCCTTTCCGCGATACACTCCGCGGCCCTTGGCGCGGTAAATTGTTTTACTCCAGATGATTCCAGGATATCTGATATGTCGCTAAAATCCTAGACGCGCTGCGCGCACCGGACAGGTATACGGTGGTTCCACGCTACGCACTCCACAGTTTATAACACTCACCCGGTGTGTGGGATTCAATTAAAAAATGGGATGGGCCCACTTTGGGTGGGACGGTGGATCAGGTTCGATCGGTAGCATTGTTTGGAGCCTACTGCCGGGCGTCCCGCGGAAGCTGTTGCGATATATATATATGTCGTGGGCGAGGACGCGGGCTGCAGCGGGTCTCGACGCGGCACTTCGGAATTAACTTTTCCAAATTCAATGCCCCGAAGCGTGCCCCGGGGCATGTCGCGGCTGCCCTGCCGCGAGCCTTACCGTGCGTTATGCCGCGGGACTAGCCGCGGCATTTTACGCTGGGCCTGCCGCTGGGCTGTCCGTGGGACCAACCGCGGACACAGCCGTGGACACAATGGAGACACGCACCGCGGAATATGCCGCGTCGTTCCAAGGAATGTGCCGCGGAAGTACGGCGCTTTCGGGCGACATGTCGCGGCATATCGCGGAAGGTCCCGCGGCATGTCGCGGACGATGTCGTGAAAAAGACAAATATTGTACATACTGAATTGCCCATCCAGGAAGTAGGCACAGATGAGGTGACATTCCGGGCTGGCTGGCGAGATGAGTATACAACTGTAGCTTCGGAGAAAACACTCTAGGTGGTCCGGCAGCCATGGTTTGCATTCGTTCACATACTGCGGATACGAAGCACCCCACCAACTCAGACGTTGGGACCACATGTTTTCCCAAACATCATATCGACTCTACCTGTTCCTACTAGTAAGCCGACTGTGAAAGAGCGGGGACGGTGCAGCAGACAAGCACAAACTGGCCGAACGTCACTTAGGGCCACCATCCACAGCCATTACTACACTTAACCTAAGTACCACCCGTCCCAACCCACTCTCCGACCCACCAAGCCTCGTCACACGCACCAACCTATCCACCCACCCGGTATGTGATACAGCAGTACCTCTAGGACCACGTAGAGTATGAGTATGTACCAGCTCTTACGAAGCATCTGCATACTCGAGTGGTGGTTCGGAACCCAAAACTGCTAAACACGGCAAATATAACTTTAACCCCGATACGACTAGCCCACCCGACCACCTACCCAACCACCGACCCTCGGACCGGACAACCCTTGCACCGACACACCAACCCACCTACCAACCCAACCACCATGTGTTACAGGAGTACAGCAGTACCAACACCATCAGATGCGTTGGTTCAAACCGAGCTAGTTGCTGTGGTGCTGGAGATTCCATAGCTTTTATGACCATTCCCTAGCACGGTGGGTGTTCTTTCGTCGAGCACAGCAACAGCTACCGTGTGGGGAAGCTGCCACAGTATCTTTACAGCGTACTACGGTTGCTGCGATATTGAGACGAACGAGTAGCTAGGAAACACGCCAACCAATCAAAACAAAATCCCAAATGACATTCTGGAGCTCACCTCGTACACGCCTCGAGAGGTGAGAGGGCTCAGACTGTAGCAAGCCCCACCCGCACGGTCCTATGGTGTAGGCAAACGAAGTATAATCGATTGCAGGTGTAGACGTACATATACTGGTGTAGTAAGTCACCATACACCTCCCACCTCGAATCTCGAATCATTTTTTATCGGGAGTTGCACAGAGTCTGCAGAGGCCACACAACATTGAAATGAATGTCCATTTTGAATGCGTTTCGGTTTCGGCTCGTGTGTTCTGGCGATTTCGGGGTTCGGGTACAGTACGTCTGGCAGAACATACACTTGCGACGCTTCGGGGCCCCGTGCGTGGCGCTGGCTATTTCACAACCCTCTCTACCCCTGGTCTGTAAGCAGGTGCGTTTATGAGGGTTCGGGCATTGTGTTTATGGCGTGTCCCTTCGTGTCAATCTCACAGCAGCCGGTCCTGTGCTGCGGTCATATCTGTGCAGGGCAATGGAAGTGAGCTTGATAATTTTCTTTTTGTGATGCGCCCAGTCATGATTTCTTCGACAACGGTCTATGAGGTCTTAATACCTGGACCAGTGCGAACATAAACTATCCAGGAAATATAACTTCGTGGATCGTGAGCAGGCGGCGTAGCGGTCGTGTCACGAGTGCTATAGAGTAACTCGTGAAACGAAATATCGCCAGAAATGCTGTTGGAACCACACCTCCAGGGCCATCGTCATATCTTGTATCAATTCTAGGCACACACCGTCGAGTATACCAACGGAAATGCAGGGTATAGCTGATCACGTTGGTATCACTGTACACTAGGGTGGCGGGTAGTGTTCACCATGCCATCGCGGCGGTAGTTTCCGGATTTGGGATATATCAACCTCACCACACACCGTTACGAACCAAGCTCGCACCTCGCCGTAAACAAGGCTCGCGTCGCACAGCAGTATACACCAGTGCTCCACACATACCCAGCACAGCAGTACTGCTGCAACTCCTCTTACACACTTGCTTTCGCACTGGAGTTCGGTGCCGGCGTCCTCTTGCCCGAAGCAAACGATGGCCGGCACTCCAATGCTATATTTGCTCATCGAACGAGTACTGCAGTAAGGGTAACACTAGCGACGGCGCGCGAGCGACGACACGATCGACCGATCGAGCAGCGAGCGACTAAGCGCACTACACAAAGGACGATCGACGAAGGCAGTGCAAGACCGCCACGAATGATCGATCGACGGTATAGCCAGCAAGCGACCGACAATCGAGCGAACAAGCGATCGACGGTCAAGCGAGCGGCCGCCACGAACGGTGTAGAGCGGCAGCGCAGGAGCGACGACACGATACGACCGAACGAGAAGCGATCGATCGAGCGGCCTCCATAGCAGATCGATGATAATTTGTTCGTGGCGGCCTTGGGTAGCCTTCCTTGATCGCCCGCCGTGAGCCCGCCTCAATTCTGGCCGCTCGCTCGGTCGATCGCGGTTGCCATCCCTCCGCTAGCTCCTGTGCTGCAGTTACTGGTACCTACGGTACTGCAGATGATGCTGCTGATCCTGTTTAATCCTTTGTTTTTATTGGAGAAGGATAGGCAAGCATGATCGCCGACAATATGGGGTTTCCCCTATAAATACGAAAAATAAGCAGGTATTTTTTCCGCCTGATCGGGATTGGTATGTTTCCCGAATATGCCGCTGGGAAAACGTATAAATGTTTTTTTGGAACATGTCGTTTTTTTCCGAGTTTGACTAAGTTATTTGTGTTATCGAGTTTGAAGTTGTAAGTTGTATATGTTTGCCACCGGTAACACGCAATACAATTTGCAACGAGCTCGTGGAAGCAGACAGCAGCGGTTTGCAGTCTACAGTAGTCTGGCTCGCGTAAGCGAAGAAGGAGGGAAGAGACAGAGAAGAGTTTCTGTATAGCACAGCACCAACAGCAGTATAGGCGGCACATACGATGAGGGCCGTTCCTCGAGGGAACCTGCTGTTCGTACGGCATACGCGAGCCTTGGCTGTGCATCGCACCGTCGGCAGCCCTACCCTCGCAGAATGTGGGGTTGTGAGCCAACGCGAGGGTTGTTTTACTGACCCTGCTTATGGCTTCGTTCGACAACGCCGATTTGGACGGTAGTCTCGCAATCGACCATCTCCCAGCAGTGATCCCTGGGAAGGATACGAAGTCTACGAGTTGGGTTGACTGGCGGGTGGGCGGGTGCGCAGGCCATGGCGGGAGGTAGTACCGGCGCGAGCAAGTCTTCCTCGATGCGTCTTGAAAGCAGCTTCGTGATATAGGAATGCTGCGAAGCAGCCGACAGCAGCTGCACGAGCAGCAGGAGTGTTATTGGGGGACACAGCAACAGCGAAAGCACAGCAGCAGCAAACAGCACCAACTAACCCGGCAGCTATCGCACACTCTCCTTAAACTCAGAAGCGTGTTGTTCGTACTAATCATCATGTCACCGTCGTAGCAAGCGCGTCAGGCTTATTCAGTCAGTCGTGGTTCGTGCGAGCTGCCTGGCTCGGAAAACTTTGGTTTGATCTCTTGCGAAAAGTTGCTTTTGCTTCTGTGCTTTTTCGGGCAGCTTTTTTAGAGATCCACCCGACGGTGTTCCTGACCACGGCAGCTCCAGGTTCCCTCACTGCTTAAAAACTTCGAACATCAACTATTTCCACTAATTCAACCGCCGCACCAAGTGCGTATACGGGTACGCTTGTTTTGTGCGTTGTGCTCGAGGCATAAGTTGCTTCCTCGAAACAACAATTTTGGTACGTCGCTCGTTCGCCCCCTCATTTTTGTAATCAAACTGCTCCTCGCTACGTAATTACAAGTACCAGTACCAGTTGTCAGTTTTTTTTTTGCCGCTGTTTTTGCAGCTGTTTTTGCCAAACGTTCGAATGCGGGGTGTTGGCTTTTGACAACAGCCCAAAGGCGGGGTGTTTCGTTCCCAGCCAACTGCGGTTGAAGTTTTGCTCACAAAAAGTGGTTTCATTTGTTTCGTTTTTAGGGGAAGCCCGATATTGAGGTACTGCTGTTGTTGCTTTTGACTGTGGATCTCTCGACAGGTACGTCTGTTCAGCCACACCATCGCAGATTACACTACTCCATGTGTTGAGGTCGCACCTCAATACCACCAATTTCACAAAGAAATACTTTGAAATTTGGGCGGATATTTCCATGTAGACGTACGTGTAGGAATTGTAGGGGCGGCGATAATATCTTGGTCTGTTGCGTATCCCGCCGTTTTAGCGTTTTCGGAACACATATTTTTTAAGTTTGGGTTGGATTGTCTATGTCGCTCCGTTTTGACTGTTATTCGATTATACCTCAACTTATAAACTACACATTTTGACTTCTTACGCAGTTTTGATCGGATTATTATAACGTCATTTTGACTCTGCGTAATTTATGGTTTTGCTTTTGTTACGGCTCAAGAATTCTAGATTGTATTTGCACATGTAGATACCTTCCCTACCGTGCAAAAATCAAATCTAGCCCTAGATATGACACTATTCATAGCGTCCACACGATGAGGGGTCCGCTCTATCCCCCCATCTATCTCTTATAAAAAATCCCATAGCCTTTTATAAATCAGGCTAGCCCGAACTCTGATAGGCCCGCTCCATTTTCTGCGGGCCTATCCAACACTCACAACCCCAAACGCAACTACCCGACTTGTTGCGCTCTGACTCGCCTCCCCCTCTTGCGAGCGACAGTGCGGACGGGTGGGAAAGTCGATCAACTACAAGTAATTTGGGTACGCTGCTGTCTCGGTTTACTTCGGCCAAGCAGCGCGCTGTTTACCGCATTTGACCAGCGTAGTAGTTATCGTGGGTCGAAGCTGCGGGTTTGTACTCTATTTTCCCAGTGACGTCAACTAAAGTCGTAGGAAATGTTAAATTCTAAAAGGCCTCCACAAGCTCCAAATTCCTGAGGAAGGTCACATTTTTTTATGACTCAATAATTTAATTTTTTGTTTCATATATAGACGTCTTTAGTATCGTGTCAAATTCAATTACAACTCATATATGATACGGGCGGCCACACCGTGGTGCCCTGTTCCTATGCCTTCATCTACTTCCGACGAACACCTCCATAACGCTTTGTGGAACAGGCTGACCCTAAGTCTTATGGTCCCGCCCTCCTCTGACGTTCTGCACACGACAAAATATGTCACTGCAAGTCCTAACCACATGGCATGTCCTCTGTGATACCTGTTTGCACTACCTGGCGCCCTTGCGAAAGCAGTGACCATGTTAACGGCAATCTCAGTCGTTCTTGGTTTTGAGACATGCCATGCACCCTGTACATCCCTTTTCGCACTCCCACGATCATGCAATGCAACATCGGCAATTCCCATCTCGTGAACATCTTGTGGAAAAGGTTGATCGCTGCTAAATAGCCTTCAACAGCCGACTGCTGATTATTATACAGAAACCAAAGAAACGCTGTAAATTGCAGCATATCAGTCAGCGCTTTAATAGGATCGTTGAGTTTATGCAACCACGGCCCGTTACCCCGTGTTTTTCTCTGTTTGTCCCAGGTCTTGCACTTCGCTAAGTAGTTTTTCTGAGTACTCTTCCCGATTGAACCCAGCGCTGTCGTCTCCACCAAGCGCGCAACCTCTTCCTCCTCTTCTCCCTTGTTGTCCCCGGTTTATGCGGTGTTCGTGAGCGTACAGTATTCATGCCGTAATGTGCACGAGGGACATGTGTAACAGCACGCGCGAATCAACCAAGTTATGCGCTGTTTATGATAAAATTCCACAGAAGAAGGTCGTCTTGCTTGCTGATGTTTGTTTGGTCCAAAGGACGATAGCGAAAATCCCTGTGCCTCGCGTTCCGATGTCGATGTCTGAGCAATCATTAGAGTGGCTAATTTATCTGAACATGTCTGCCAAGAGTGACTGAAGCCAGCGCGAGATTCCGTCGGTGAGGGTGTTATATACGCCTGGGATGTGTTTTACAATGCGGTTTCAACACCCAATCAGCTCAAGACGACCGACAATTATCATGACTAAGCATGACCTCTTCTAACTCGCCCCACCGCGTCTTGTGTCCCACGACGCTGCCGCCATGCTATCACCGCGCATAATTATCGGGTCCTCATTAGCCACCGGCCTGCCTCTTACATGCTTGAGCATGGCCCACGTCGTCACGACAATCCCCAGTAGCTCTGATATTTGATCGTGATGGTACACGTTTCTCTTCGTTCGCGTTTTTTTCTAGACTCGTGGTCAATTGTTGCGGCAGGTCGTATCTGGCGATCGTGATGGTAGCATCTCTATGTTACCACATCAGCTCGGTCGTGAGCTGGCGGTCCTCCCTCTTTGTTGGTGTAAAAACCGCCTGCCGATAGATGTTCTCGTGTATCTATATAAAAATTGCTCTATGTTTTGTTGGGCACGGTGTACCACTGTTTGGTAGCAGGAAGGTTAATGGCACGTCCCCTGTTTCCACAAAAACATATATAAGCGGAACTCCGTTGTCACGACAAAACCATTGAGTGTTTTTACGGAGTGTTGACGGGACGGTATTGACGGTAACCGCGGGACGGGACAGAACCGTGAAACCCTGGTCAGTATTGGTGCCGTCGTTCCGTCCCGTGCCGCCGATATAGTATCTACCGTTAAAATATTATGTCCCGTCCCTTCGTTAAAAGGTGTATTAACCATCGTGTCCCGTCGTGAAAATAATAGTTGTACCGTCCAGTTCAATTGCAAAAAAAAACAAGTCCACCGCCCCGTCCTGCCATGACCGATATTCTCGTTCCTTGAATATGCAGCGAGGGTCCCGTCTGGTTTCTTCTGGCCGATGTATGTTGTCGACTGCCTATGTTCGTATAACTTAATGTTCACGACAATAAAATACTAACAATATGATACGTATACCCCCGGTATATCATGCGTCTTTTTTTCCATGAAAGCAAAACGTTGGTTGTTTCGTTGTTTCATAAAAAAATCAAATCGCATGGAACGAAAATTGCGCAATTCGAAATACTATTTTACTACCTTCAGTACAGCACCGGTCCAGTATACTTGTGTACCCGGTATATATTTACAGCAGTCACTAGATGTAAAAGTGTTTGCAACAAAATATTGAATTACAAAAACATGAAGTGAAACACAAAATACTATAAGGTACAGCCGAGCCACCAGCACTGCCCCTGACACCGGCACGGCACAATGGACGGACGCATTCCCTCCTGCTTGGCCACCAAGCCAGCACCAACACCGCCATTACTGCCACCACTACTACCGCCTCCACTCTGCCATCAGTACAGCCAACTACCAGCACCACAACGCAAGCACAGCCACCAGAAAATCCACAACAAACTGGCACAGCAAACGCTATTGGTGCAGAGTCCGTGAGATTCCAAAATATATAACTCGTGTAGCTCCTATCCTCGGGGTTACCGTCCCGTCTGGCCGTGAAAGGTTTTTTACCGTACCGTCCCGTCGCGAAAAAGTACTCTACCATCCCGCCCGGTCGTGAAATATTATATACACTGTCCTGTCCGGTCGTAGAAAAAAATGTTTACCCTCCCATCCCGCCGTTAACACATAGGTAATTATAATGTTACCATCCCGCTCCGTCGGATAATTGACACACGTCCTCCCGCCCGGCCAACGAATATTTTTGTTATTTTTACCGTCCAATTGTCAGTTTGTTTGTCGCCAATCAAGTTTAATCCATACCCTGCTGTCCTGTCTCGACGTTCAAATACCGTTAAAACTTTTTATCAACGGTTCAAAGCTGCTCGCTCTGTCGGCCACGTCGCGCTCTCCTCTATTTCCGCTACAAGCTAGGCACCACCTCAGTCGTTGAGCAGGCGGCGCTCCCTCTCATAGTGTGCGAGACTCTCGTCGGCCGCCGTTGTGTGACATGCCGTTCCCCGTTGTCTTTTTTGGGCACCTGCTTGGCACCTGTGTTCAACCTGGCTTGCAAGCTGAACTTATATCCGCTCGAATACTAAAACGTAAGACCGTTGGCGTGTCTATGTTAAAAAAACAACCCTAAGAGTATCGCACTCCGTACTGCTGTAAATACCACAAATAGGTGACCAATCACCCGTAACCGCTTCTGTCGTTGTTCGATGACGAGAGTGCTACCAAGAATGAGATGGATGCGCCGCCATCGTCCACCTTTGACTCTCCTTGTACGCCGGGCCCGTCGGCCACCGTTCGTGTGACATCCCGTGCCCCGTGGCCTACGTTTGACACCTGCTTGCCGCCTGTCGGGCACCTGGCGTGCCAGCTGACAATATTTTCACTGGATTACAAGAAAGAAACACCGTTGGTATTTGTTTTTGCACGCCAAATACCACAACAGTCTCGGACACCGTTCAACTGTATAACTCACAAGACGCACCTCAGAGCACCATCACCACTGCCCACAACAACTCATCCACTAGACAACGTCGTGACACGGGAGCAACCGCCCGCCTTATTGAGAACCCCCCTCTTTGCGCCATCTCGCGTTAAACTTGGCGGCAAGGTCGAGCTCGCCCCTGCCGACACATTTCAGCGAGCTACCTATGTGTACCATCACCACCGCCCCCCTCTCTATCCCCAAATATTGGGTATTCTCGCCGTATCCGGCCACACGACCTTGCCCCCGCTGGCTGCGACGATCGCCGGCCGGCCCGGTGCGAGACGGCGGTGTTGGTCTTGTGTGTACCGTTGCCGCCCTTTCCACGACGAAAT
>JAYJME010000475.1:0-10064 GCA_036873775.1 Costaria costata | reverse complement strand
GATGCCCTAGTGTGGCGCGCTGGTGAGTCCACACTATTCCAGCTAGGGCGGCCGCTAGCTCGCGGCCTACATCCTACGGTCTGCGGCCTACGACCTACGGATTATATTGTATTTTATATGCACCTATTTTGAAGAAAGACCGAGGGAACCAAGAGACGAAATGCGTTTTTCACCTTCAGGCGAAAAACCTTCTATATAGCGAAACCCCTTTTGCCAATTGGGACAAAATTTCTTCCTTGCGGGGTGCGTACGGTTCTGTTATTTGGGTAATCTGGCTGTGTGCGGTGTACCGCTGCTGTCTGCTCCATATGCGTAGCATTGGTGGTTTTCACAGACTGCGAGACCTGTACGTGGCCGATTTGCACCTACCCCGTCGTCTGCAGAAGCGGACGAGCTGTGTCTAACGCCGGTCATTTGTTTGTTTTGAAAACAATCTCTGGTCTGCCGGGGCCTCCAATCTAGGTTTTGATGTCGGTCACGATACAGCGTCTTTGAATGTGTTATTGTTTTTCAATGCATTTGTTTATGCGACTGTGGTTTCGTTTCCTCGGTGATCAATGTTTTATGCGGCGAGATGTATCGATTCTCTGTCCGACGCACAGTCTACTGCGAGCAGATGGCAGCGTAGCGTCAATTACCTCGTTACCAGTGTGCGGTGTGATATGTTTTTGTGCCGCGGGGTTTACGTTCCAATTTCCGGCGCACAAACTGCCTGCTGCGAGTACCAGGCAGTCTTGCCTAATACCCCTCTCTATTAGTAAGAATGGAGCCTTGTTTACCATTGCAGCAAGAAAGTATGTTTATCGCGGGCTGGGTGCAGTTATATTTTATACCTGGTATAATAGATCTGTACCTCTGCTGTTCACTGTGAATGTGTGGCTTCCTTCGTTGTTCTGACCGAGTGAGAGAGCTTTGCGTGGCCAATTTTGATAAACCTGCCCTCTTCAGAAGCTGGAACGTTGGGCCCAACGCGAGTGAGTTGTTTGGTTGCAAACTGGCTTGACCTCGCCTCGGTCGCCGTGCTGCCGTGTTTTTTTATGGCAGTAGAGCTGCTTAGTGTGTTTTCCGCGGCGCGAATGCTTTCTTTTTAACGGAAGATTTTACTTTTATGCGGTGGGATTTGTTTTGAAAGAGGCGTCATTGTTGTTTGTCTCCTCAACGCACCCAGCCTCCATCGAGTACAAGGTAGCCCTGCCTCGCTCACCTCTTTATTAATAAACACTCCCGGTAGGGAGCGAACCAAACTGGCATGATACAAGGTTATGAAAAATGGAGGTATTTACTACTGTAACAGTGGTACCCCGAACTGTGCAAGAACGGGGCCGGTCTACACGGCGACAACACAGAAGCAAAACTTATATCAGACCGCTATCCACAGGCACGAATGCGCTTACCCACGTACCGACCGATCCACCCCATACACCCACCCACCGACCCACCAAGCCATCAACCAACCTACCGTGTACCACAGCAGCACAGCAGTACGTACAGCAGCAGTACGTCGTGTTTGCGGTACAATCAAATACAAAGACCAAAGAAATACAAAAACCAGAACAGAATTAAAAGCAAAAACATTGACAGACTAGAAACTTTATGACAAAAAAGCCAAAACAAAATGCAACCGAGATACGCTCGAACCGACGTATTGACTGCCGTGTTTTCGGTGGGCTACCGCGAATCAAAACTCCTGTAGGGAGGGGGGGCGCTATCAACCCCAGGAACTTCGCCATACATACAAGTGAAAAATAATAAACGCTACACGGAAAAAAATATCTTCGGAGAGGAGGGAACGACCCCTAATAAGGTTTAGAACCTTTCCTTTCCCGCGGTCCGGCCGCGTGCCTGGGAAGAGAGGGAGCCGTCCACTCGACGGCGACTTTCCACGCTCCCCGCTTGCTGATTTGGGCATGGGCGGCCGTTCCTTCGCTGGGGTAATGGAGGGCTGCAGTGTTTCGGCGGGCATCGCGTGGTCCTGCAGTCGCTCCGGACCCGGTGGGTTATACAGAGACCGACATAGTGGTGGGATTTGAAAACGACGCCGTCATCCCTATTCCGACGAAGCAGAGTTACATATAAGGCCCTACGAGATAGTTATTGTATATCATCGATGAAAACAAGTCGTGACGAGAGACCGTCCAGCCAGTCCGACGACGACCACACCAGCTGTATACGAGTAATTGTTAGAACTTCTGCTTAGCCCGCCTCTTTCGTAGATGATGCTAGGAGTCATCGCGTTCGCCCACGACGGCAGTACATTACTGCAGCACCTACTCGACAACTTTAAAGGCAGGGTGAATTGCAGCACAGAGGGCTGCCGAACATGTGGCATGCGTTTTGGAGTGTGAACTGTGTATATATCGAGCTCTTGCAACGTAAAGTTGCCCGGGTGCAACCTGCATTATCTAGCTCTTCTTGCACAGAAGTTACCGAGGTGGAATATGTTTGATCTAGGTAAGTGTTCACAAACACACACTAGTTCATGTTTTACGGGGTAGGATCTGCATGATCTGCGAGATCTAGCTCATGTCTTCTGAGCGAAAAAGATGCGGTTTAGATCTTACACCCACGTTTTCCGGTGTGCGATATGTACGATCTAAGGTAGCACTTACAAACAAGTTTTCCTGGGTAGGGTTTGCATGATATTTACATCCATCACGGGCTTGCATTGGTGGAATATGTATGATATGTACATTTTTGACATGCTTACCGGGTTCGATTTATATCAGCTGACTCGTGCTACTATAGAGTTAGCACGTTTTGACAAATATGTTACGGACGATGGAGGTTCTTAACACCCAATTTTAAGGGTTACATCCGTGCTTTGCTGTTGTGTTTCGTAGGGTACGTGTAGGCCCATGGTATGGTTCATCGGGTTAAGGTCGCGATATATCTCGAAGGTGGACCCTGAGTGAGCTACAAACTCCCCCTTATCGTATATCGTACATTATCTCATACGCCTGATCTGTATTTGTATGGCCGGGTAAGATATGTATGATCTATCTTTATTTATATGGAATCTAATTTATCTAGGTCATGACCTGTCTCTGATGTAAATTAGCATCAGTGAGTAACATCTCCTAAATACCAGTAAACACGTGGTATATATCACTGGGACCGACGTGCAAACCTGCACGCGGTAGTAGCATGCCTTTGGGGTTGTTTGAGCCTTGTCTGCCTGTTTCCAGTTGTGGTCATTGTAGATCGCGCAATGTTGTACAAGTGGCGGGACGTCACCCAACTTCGTCATCCGGTGGTCCCGTCACATCTGCCCAACGTGAATCGTGTCGTTAACAGGAGTTGACCTGAAGGGCTTTTTTAGAGCACCGTATTGGTTTGCACTTTCGCCAACGACGAAAACACAGTTTACCCACCGGGCCAATACTTGGCTTGATCTCGTTCCTCATTTCGTCGAGACCCCAGTCTGTGCAAGTTAACTGCTAAGTGTAACGCATTTCATGCAGGGCTGGAGATGTTCAAACTCTTTATTTATCGTCCTGAGTCACAATCACTGTCGAGGTGTGCAGCATATTTTCTGGGCAAAACGATTCCAGCTTGACACTTAAGGCGTTTGCCGCTTAGATTTTACCGGCGACATAACAAAAACCAAACTCGATATCATACGTTGCATTTCATGTTGGCGCCACCCGCACCATTACTATCACCTTCATGCATCGCAAAATGTTTCCACGTCCAGGACTTCCCTTCCGCCCACGCTTGAAGGAAGCTATGGCCTTGGCGAAGGACGATTTGATCGGATCAACGACGCAGGTGCCAAGACCGAACGTGGTCTTGATTTTTGTCTGTTCATTTGGGTCCTACCACAATATGGTCGTTGCAACGCACCACCTCACTTACCCTGTCACAGACCCAGCCTTCGCGCGGCCTGTTCACGACGTATAATACCACCACCTGCGTGTGTTTCACGCTGTATAAGACATGGACCATTCCCCTACTTCAAAAAGCTTCTAATTGCTGTTTGAACGTGGTGAACTTGCAGCGTTTGTGTTGTTCTAGTCCCTGCCGTCTTCCGTTACTAACTCGTGGAGTTCTCGATGCTTCTGCTCCTTCTGCAATGCGACTCCTCCTCTCTCGTTTCTCACAGCAAGCTACTGTAAGTCTAAGTGCTGTGGCCATGCTCAGCTCGCAGGCTAAGGTCAAGAAAAGAACAGTGTCTCAAGATGGTTGCAGGTGGGTACATACTGTTACGTCGTACCCTATGATTGATTATACGGTTTATAGTGACAGATGCTTCGTTGGGCATGTCCCTTGGGTGTGCGGCTGGCATATCGTTTGGCGACAGGCCGCCTCGTCGTTTCGGTGTAGGGACGCCAAACACAACATAAATGCGTATGTAACACGGCGCGTATTTGTGCCGCTTGCGATGCTTGCACGGCCTTGGATACAGTGTGTGTCTTACCGGAGCTGATTTCATATACTTAGCGGAGAACGCTGAAGGGGGCAAAACGAGAACAGGTACAAGAGGCGGAGAGCTCAAGTTTGGATGCTCCCTCTTATTAAACGTGTTGTGGTTAGGCGCGCAATATACGAAATCCTTTTGGAACCTCGCTGTCGGTGGTTTGGCAACCAGTACCTAGTACTGTGTTACACCATTTTGGCGGTCGGAACAGGGCTCACTGACGACAGACGTGGCCACAACTGATTCGTTGGCTGACTCATATATATTACCAGTATATATATATGTATATCCCTGCTTTTTATATCGACAAAATCGTTTTCCCCGACGATTGCGCCACCTGTTTCACGTTCAGATACGGGATGCCATTGGCCGGAAACAAAGACACCGACCTACCTTCTCCAGGAGTGTATTTTTCGCTTCACACCAACCAAGACGTCATGAATTTACTCGCCGAACTCCTATCCAACCAGCATGCGTTTTTCGCTGGTGTGTCGAAAGACTGGAAACACGCTTGGGGCAAGCGGCCGAAAACTACGCAAGCCATTACTCCGGACACGTCGGTATCTCAGCTGCAGTGGTGCTTCGACGGAGGCCTAATGAACAGGACCAGGATATGCGTTAATGTCGCCGGACATATCGCTGAAACCATAGCCGAACACTGCGACGTCGACGTTCTACAGTGTGCTTACCTAAACGGATGTCGTTTGCCCGATAAAGCTTGCTTTACTGCAGCTGCACTGGGTAAACTCGAAATGATTCAGTGGGCACTCGGCAAGAATTGCGCTTGGCGCAGAGTTCTTTGTGCAGCGGCTGCAACCGGGGGAAATCTACGCATTCTAAAGTGGGCACACGCTAACGGCTGCCCCTGGGACGAAACTATTTGCAGCGAGGCCGCCAGTTCAGGTAATTTCGAAATGCTCGAATGGGCGCGTTCCGAACACTGTCCCTGGGACCATCGAACATGCGCGAAGGCTGCTGGGGGGGGACATCTTGGTATCCTTCAGTGGGCAAGGGATAACGGGTGCCCCTGGGACGAAACCACTTGCAGCGAAGCCGCCGGCTCAGGGCATCTCCATATTATAATGTGGGCCCGTTCTAAAAGGTGTTATTGGGGCGGTCGTACTTGCGCAAACGCTGCTAAGGGCGGACACCTCGGCATTATCAAGTGGGCACGAGCCCACAGCTGCCCATGGAACTACATAACTTGTGCCAGTGCTGCTGAAGGAGGGCACCTGGAGGTGCTACAGTGGGTGAGGGCTCGAGGATGTCCTTGGCATGACAAGCCGTGTGAAGGGGCTCTTCGAAACGGGCACTTAAACACGCTGGAGTGGCTGGTGTCGCAAGGCCACCCTTTGCCCAAAGATGCCGCCAAATGTGCAGTTCGTCAAGGGTACCTTCATATTCTCACATGGATGCAGTCCAACAATCATATATCGGACAGCTCTCGTATATGCAGGTGGGCCGCGCAAGACGGGAGACTTGCTGTCCTCCAATGGGCGCGAAGAAATAATTTCCCCTGGGGTAGTGAAATTTGTAGTGCGGCAACCGCAAAAGGCCATTTCAAAATGCTCCAATGGGCACGATCTAACGGCTGCCCCTGGGACAAACGCACCTGCGTCGAAGCAGCCGCGGCAGGGCACCTGGACATCCTGCAGTGGGCTCGATCACAAGGCTGCCCATGGGATAGTGACGTATGTTGCGAGGCAGCTAAACGAGGCCAGTTTGGAGTCATCAAATGGGCTCGATTTAATGGCTGCCCTTGGGACGAGCGCACTTGCTCAGGCACTGCCATCGCAGGGCGTCTGGATATATTGCAGTGGGTACGAGCGAACGGCTGCCCATGGGACTATTTTACATACACGTCTCTGGATCGCCGCCAAGATGAAGAGTTTAGTCAGTGGGTAGTGGCAAACGGCTGTCCGAAAGTAGGGCCCGGGGTGAGTAAGTATCGTCTCCAAAATATGTTTAAGAGGTTGGAGGGGGAAAGTTTCTAATTGTTTAGCACATGTGCTATAGGTGAGACCCTACGGACCAGTTACCGAAAGGTTTGCTTTTGTTCAGATTTCAGCGATGTTTAAACATGTCGGGGCCTTCTGGGATGCCGATCGTCTGTGGAACGACGCCAAAACAACAACATCACGAGGTTCAGGGTTTGCAAGTGAAACAAATATTGAGCCTTTTCTCCCTGTGGAAAACCCAATTGAACTGTTATCGGCTTTTTCACGAATGTTTCCACTTTCGGTATAGGATAGAGTTGCGATATTCTATTCTACTAAGTAATATGGTCTTTGAATACTTTCGTAAAACATTTCACGGGTATACACCGTGGCGCAACTGACTCCGAAATGATTTGTGTTTCCAGTCATTTCAATCCAGAAAGTTGTTGGCCTCAATCAGGGACGATGGTGACCACACCGTTTACACGTGTGGGTGATATTGTCCGCACGGGAACTCGTGCCCCCACAAGCAGCCCGGGGTAACAAACAACTATAAAAAACAAGGTCCCAATAAACAAAACGAAATACACTATCCTTGTACAAAGTAACATGTACAAGCAGTACCGGTACGCAAGGGAGCTAACGTACGGACGATCCGGCATCACATATATACAAGCGTATACCGGAAACCATTTCAGGGTATCTGATGCGTGTAGCCTTAATTTCAACGAAGGACAAGCAGGACTCGACAACCAAAATGACACAACTACTACGAGAGTACGATCAAAGAAAAAAGAACAATATATATTTTTGATTTGAATGATGTACATATATAAACAGTATATGTAAAAAACGCAACATGATCGGCCGCTGCTTGCTAGTAAGGCATGAGTAGACCTGTGCACAGATAACAGTATACAGTAAAAGGAGGACGATACAAAGATGTGAGACGTTCTTCAACACAAAAAACAATCAATACGGAAACGGTGACGATTGAATGCCCGACGCTGCCGATACCGAGTGACATTTAGAATACCACGGATTACAACATTTCACTCTGCTCGACTTAACACCGGCCAAAGCTACACAACAAACGAACATAACGACGTACGTTTAAAGATGGCAAACGTAAGTCGCTGAACATCTCACCTAGGAAAACTACCAATGAACCATTCCGGCTGGTTTCCTCACTTTCTTGACGGATTAGGTGTTGCTGCTGTTGCTGCTGAAGTTGAGGGATACAGCACTACAACAAACACACAATGAGGACAACAACAACACTGAAACCTGATGCCACTCTAGACATTTTTACAAGGAACCCTGCCGGTACCATGTTTAGTCGGCGGGGGGGGACTACGTTGGGTAAGTTTGTGCTGGCCACTTTCTATATATTGTTCAAGTCAGTTTGCCACTCGCTTGGCATCTCCTTATCAGTTGCGAACCGGGAATCCATGTACATATATGCCGCTCCCACGATATTTTGTGGACAATTTCGCTTTTTCACCTCCAGCGTTGAGTGCTTTATCGATATGGCGGGCATGGGAGAAAGCGCTAAGGCCCATGCTACGATAGAGGTGCACCATTTTGTTTATGAGGCACTTCATTGAAGGGGCTCCAGATCACACCCAAAAACTGCTTTTGAGTGAAATCGGAAAGGCAGCCCGAAGAGAAAACATTTGGACTAGGCATTGAAAAAAATAAAACTGCTGAACAAGAATGACGTTCAGCCGGTTTATGGATTTAGGAGCCCCGTTATTGAGAAACAAAAAGAAACAAATGCAATCTCTATCGTAGCACGCGTTTAGAGTCATGAAGAGACAACGCATCCAGTGGTGTTCTTGCACTTTCAGATAGTCGTTTCACCCCCAGGTTTCCTTAACCATCACCTGCCGGCAGTTGTTCCCGATACGATCAATAAACCGCGGGGATGGTATCTTCCAACTAGGCACTGCAATTTTGACGATCTCAGAGTCGGCCTGAAAAAGCACTTCAGCATTGGGTAGGACGAGGTAACCATCGTAACGTTTGCTCGTCCAACCATTGCATTGGACTAAATTTAGGTGCTTAGGCTGGCGTTTTGTAGTCAGATGGCTTGCGGTTGGGGTTCAGGCCACATATCCGTACCGCATGGTTCGTACTTTGAGCAGGAGCGGTGCAGTGGACGGATTAAGTCGTACCATTCCATACCGTCATAGGAGTAGGTCGAGTAATAACATGCGGGGCGGACCTCGACGGCAATTTCAGCATCCGCGCATACAGTGTCCTCAACGTAGCCAAATAATGTATTCATTTGTGCAGCTGACTGTTTTCCTGGATAAGGAAGGTGTCTCAGCCCATACCTTTTTTTGTCTGCGAATATTTTTCTATATACTTTGTAGAGCATACATTGTATATTACGTATATCAACTGATGTTTATAAATTTGCATTGTGTACAACGAGTGCTCCTACGATAGAGGTAGAACATTTTGGCCAAACTTTTTCTGGACGACGGACCTCCATAACCAAAACACGTGGGTATTCCCTTCTTGCTTTGCAATCAAACCCATTGCGTCGCCAGGCCATGGGATAGTTCACCGAGTTCAGGTTACAAAGATTTTCAAAGTTTTGGTTTTTGATGAGGTACAGAGGCCCTTAAATGGGGAACCTTAGAAATAGGAAGTTGCACCCCTATCGTAGCATGTATCTTTCCACATTATAGTTTTAAAAACAGTGTTTACTGTATAAAACTGTACATCTTCCGTTGCCCTCAAGGATGCGGATATACTTCGTATGATTTGATATATTCGATCGACCTCTCATAACTTGGAACGAAATCGTCCAGAAAAATCCGAATATAAATGGAAGCAAACGAAAATGCTCACAACATGTGGCCTCAGTCTTCGCTTCCGAAACTGTCAGCCACAAGGAGTTTGGCAAGTAAAAGACACCAACCATAATCGTCGCAAGGCTGGCACTCGAAGTGGAAATGATGCCCGCATAGGCTCAGCACATCACTCGCTTAATTGGCTGCGCCTCCGCGGCAGGTTGCTCGGTCTTATCTCGCTTTCCCCTGTTACTCTTGCTTCTTGCCCTCATTCTCTCATTGTTCATCTGGGTGCACACCTTATCTGCATTGCCACTAAAACCCTCTGAGCTGTCACACGCAGTACTGACGCGTTCTGCGATAGATGTTGTACTTTTTGGCTTTAAAAATTTCGAATGCCGGAGCTTCTTAACCCAAAGTGGTAGGAATGTCATGTTTTTTGCAATATTTGTTTTTTACATGTCTAGCCCATGGGTTTGTTCATCTGGCTGCCCTTCCAATTTGGTCAATACAGTTTTGGGTGTGATCTGGATATCCTCAAGGGATGAGACTCTGGAACAAAACGGTGCGACAATATCGTATCATGGGTCCACTGCGGTAATGAAAACGTAGTAATTAGGGGCACGCAGGATCTTAGCCACCCCCGATCCCCTGGTTTCCGCCTCCCTCTAATATCTACATGTTTCATCAGAACACAAAATTCCGTCCCTATTTTATCACGCTGCGTTTGGGCTTTCGGCCGGTTAGTGCCTTAGCGGAGAGCGGGGGTTTAATATTAGTGTCTCGTTTACAGCACCTTGTGTTTCTCTCCAGATCGCCCGGTCGCAGTTGATGAAGTGCCTCGTAGTCTGTATGGTGGTGCTGGGACAGGCTCAAAGCTGGGCACTCATGATGTAGAAACGCAAA
>JAYJME010000474.1:1728-22775 GCA_036873775.1 Costaria costata | reverse complement strand
GCCAGGGTGGGTGTGCTAAATGTACCAAACATTCCCTATCGTGCTGTTATCACCCCCCATCCATATCACCCCCCCCAGAAACCACCCCCTGTGGAAAATAGAGAAAAATTCAAATAAAGCATGCCTTTTATCACCGGGGTTCGTTAGATGCCACGACCACAGGAAACCACCCGACGGGAACCCCGGAGAAGGATTCGTGACCGGTAGCACAAGAACGTCGTTGCTTGGTGGATTCTACTGGTCTGTGAAAAAATGCCATATTCGTATCGAACAAAACCCCGCTTCGAATGGGCACTGCTTAAGGCCGACACTGGCACTCAATCACCCTATGATACACCAAGCAGAAGAGAGCTAGCCATCGAGTGGATGGTGCTATACCCGAAGGAAGAACGACTGGGCCGTCTTTCCGTCATGCATGGCGCACAACGCCGCGGGCTACCAGGGTATTTTGGAAGAATATCTTGTGTTTTGGCGGGAACCGTTCCTATTATTATTAATAGCTTTCCCAAAAAAAATAAGCCACTTTATGAATCTCAGCGAAGTTGTCACGTGATTTATAGAAAGAGCAACAAAAAAAAGGCAAAAACATCTGCCCTGTTTCATACCTGCCACGTATCGGCATTGCTCCCTTAAAAGGAGGTACCCGTATTTTTTTTAACTTTTTGGGGGGATTTTTCGGTAACTTTGGCCCAAAATTACGCGCGAAAAAAAAAAAGAAAGCAAAAAAAAGGCCATGTGACGTCTTTTCGTACGGTCATGAAGAACACCCTAGCCAAAGCTCGGTTGCCAGCTCTTCTTAATTCCTGGCGCTAAAGCGATTTCCGTAAAGAGTAAATTTATCCCTCGTGTCGTAAAAAAAATCAATGCATTGTTATAGTACTTTCGCAGGCGTTTATTTTAACAGCCTTGCACGGCTCGCAGAACAAGACAATGTGTCACGGGCGATTTCCCCTTGTTGCGGCGATCTTGTCAACACGTGTAGCGTCGAAATGTTCGATGTATTGACCAAGTTATGGCCTGAAGACTCTTTATATATGGATTTTACTATAGACCGCTTAAATCCGTATGCAACAACGCCTCCCCAAGTAATACGAACAAATCGCATTTCTCGCGAACGACAAAGTCGCACGCCGAAAACAAAAAACAGTTTCACCGATGTGTTCCCCTTGTTGATGCGGTCACGTGGTGGATATGTTTATCGTTGTGAGTTTAAATGTATTCATGGTTTTTACGGCCCGAAGGTGGAACTGTTGTGTGTCGCTGGAACCAGCTCGTACTACAGCAGCAGTCGGAGTGAGCTGGGATAGAAGGACGAAAAGGATAAATGGGGATGGACAACCCCCCCCCCAAAAAAAAAACATGGTACAGTACCAGTATGTTGGCTCTGCCTATAGTCTACCTGGTACAAACAGGCTAGTGGGAACCCTTTCGGGACTCAGGGGAAATGTGCTGACAAAAAGTGACAATTGCATACGTACAGCATTGGCCACTGCCTGGATGGGGGACATTTTGCTGTCCGATCGTAGACGATGCAAGGATTCGTACGACACGGGCGCGGCATGATGTTGTTGCGCGCTCATACTACTCCTTAACGGTTGACAAGGCCAACGGTAGCCAAGCAGTCGGATCTGCCAATCGGTTGCGTCCTGGCTCTACTCTGTCCTGCCGTTCCTCCGCCGTCCCCCTCCGCTGCCCCACCACCTTTCTTTCGCCAAAACCGTTGCCAAGCCCTTTCTCCACATCCCCTCCTCATAGCAAAGCAGCAGCAGCAGCAGAAAGTTATACTAAAACTTTCTGCCACACCGTTCTGCCTCAATCCTCAGTATAGTTGTTGCGGGACGGTTACCAACCAGCTTTCTGTGTTCTGCCGTATTCTTCGCTTTTCTACTATACTCGTAGTACCCGTCTGGTCGCTTGTCTATCTCCTGAATGCAACCTCAATCACACTCGCTCTATCTACCCGTCTGTGTCCCGCAACTAAACATGCCTGTCAAGTACGTTAAGATTTGATCCCCCTCCACAAAACCCCAGATTTTCTATGTTCAATCTTCCACATGTGGTTGTTCGCTCTCTCTGGGTCCCGAAAGAGCTATTAAATTACTAAATACATTACCGTAGTAACAGTAGTAGCGCATACCTGGTATACTTCGAGTATTATACTGCTGTAGTACTGGTATATCTGGTATGTGTAGCCTACAACAACTGTAGTAAAAACAGCTGTACTTCGTATTTCATACTGGTAACAGGTACCAGATATGATACTAATGAATTATGTTATATTAAGTATGATACTTTCACGACTACTGGTTACAGTAAGTCGTACTTCTGCTGTCCTGTTAAGTACAAACGCCTGATGTGCGCGCGCACCTACTAATATTTAATAGTGGGCTAAAATGCAAATTGACAACTCTTACTGCAGCTGACTGCTCGTATTGTTTAGTTATTAGGATGGGATCTCATTATTTTTCTCTCGTTCAAATCCACCTTTTTGGTGCGATGCTCCCAACACGCAGGGTCTCGTGGCAGTCGTTTCTCGCGGAGGAATGATCAAGGTCTCGGGTGCGCCGGGCGTGGAGCTGGTTCTGGAAGAGGAGGGCTCCTTCGGCGTCGAGGACCCACCCGCCCACTTGCTCTTCCCTACGCCACGCCTCCTCGTGGGAGTAACGGCGACAGGCGCGGTGCTGGCCTGGGACCTCGTCGAAGGTCGCCGCTCCGGCCACCTCTCGTCGCTGCTGGATTCGGGCAGGTTTAGCGACGGGGTCACGTCCGTGCATTCTCCCGACCGCTCGCCCGGTGGCGGTGCCCCCGAGGCTCCCGCAGGGGCGGGAGCAGGCTCCTCCGACACCGGAGAAGAGCGTTACATTTTCATAGGCCTCGAGAGCGGCCGCGTTCGTGTCGTACAGGTATCGCCGGTGTTGCGAGCGTCCGGCTACGTCGTCGAACCGCGCAGCATGAGCTCTGGGGCGCCGGAGGAGCTGCTCGGGTCGAACGGCTCTGGCGGCGTTCTCGGGGCCGTAACGTCCATCGCGTCCTTCAGGGATAGGGACGGCGGCGGTCTAGCCCTGTTCGGTTTTCGGCACGGCGGAATTGTGCTGTGGGATTGGGTCCGCCGGAAACGGCTCGCCATCCGCGGGCTGACGCGAGGCGCCGAGCGGAGAGAGGGCGGGGAGGACGAAGAGGGGGAAGATGGAAACGGCGAGGTGACCAGCCTAGCTTTTCACCCAACAGGGGAAGTTTTTGCGGCCGGATTCTCCTCGGGCTGCTACGCGGTGTTCCCGGCCTCGTCTTCCAGCGATTTGGGGCCGCCGCGGTGGGTGAGCGAGGTCGGGGACGACGGCTTGTGCCCGCGCGAGGGACCGACCATCGTGCGGACTGCGGTTTCCCTGGTGCGCTGGGTGAGCGTGAGGGGGGGCGCCGCGAGGGCCTGGGGGTTGCTTGTGGCGGGCGGTGTCGAAATCGACGAGGGCGAGGAACCCGACGGCGTAACCCTTCTCGTTCCGCCGTGTGCTCCGGAGGGTGGCACCGCCCTAACGCCCTCAGGAGGCGGGAGGGCGAAGAAGAAGGAATTGGTCGCGGCAGCCTTGGCCCCGCTCGAGACGGCGGTGTTCGTGCCCTTCGCCATCGGACAGGAAAGGCTGAGCAGCGTCCACTGCGCGAGTTCGAGCGCAAGAGATGGAGCCTTGGAATTTTTTCGGAGTAGCAGCCCAGGAAGGGGTTCCCATGCCGCTGGCAGCCCCCCCTCTTCGGCCTGGTTCAAAGATGTCGAGGAAGGCGGCGAGGGGAACAGCAGGGATAAGGGTGAAGCGGCCGAGGAGGGCGCCGAGGAGGGCGCCGACGCGTCGGAGGAGCTGGTCGTCCTTGGGCTCGTGACGTGGAACGAGGAGGTTCGGGGGGACGACGGACGCCTGCACTTTCGGCGGGCGTCGTCCGTCCAAGCATGCCCCATCCAAACCAGTCCGTACGTGGCGCTGTTGCAGCTGGCGCCTGAGAAGGTGGGCCCCCACCTCTCGGGATTCGCGCCGGTAACCGCGGTGGCCTCCACGCCGCTGTTGTCTTCCGCCACCATCCTTGACTTCATGACATGCGTCGCCGGAAGGGGCGGGGCTGGCTCGCCGTCGTCGTCGTCGCCGCTATTGCGTGGAGGTGGCCTTAAGTGGCCCGACAGCGTTGCTGCGCACGCGCGAGACGAGGCCCTGTGTACCAGTGAGATGCTCGTGGTGGGTCACTCGAATGGGTGCCTGAGCTTTTGGGAGTGCTGCGGGCCGGCTTCGCGGCAGAGCGGCGTTTCCATCTCCGAGGGGCGGGTGGCCATGCGAGAGGTTCCTTCCGGGGCTTCGCTCCTTGGGACTCTGCCTGCCGCTGAGCTGGCGGGGGCCGAGGGGGAAGACGCCGTCGTGACGGCGTTAGACGTGTGGATCGAGCGCGACCACGTGGCGGCGGCTGAGCGTAACGCGTGCTGGGTTGCGGTAGGTTTCGGCAACGGGAATGTCATAGTGCTCGTCCTGTCAAGCAGGATGGAGGCGGATGTTAACGCGGATGTAACTGGGGCGGATGTCGACTCGGGGGGAGGAGCACCGCTGGTGGAGAAACCCGTGACAGTTTCGAACGTGCTGCTGGGCGACGAAACGGCCGAGGACGATTCGGCCGGCGGTGGTGGCGGCAGCGGTGGGTGGAAACGGTTGATCGGGCGGGCTGGTCGCCAAGCGTCATCTGCGGACAAGGATGCGGACGAAGACGACGAGATAAGCGCGGCAATTGCCGCGGCACAAGCAGAAGCGCGAAGAATCGAGACGCTCGAGGACGCAGGAGACGATCGTGAAAACGATACCGGGGTTGCATCTCCACCAGCATCGGGTGACGGAATACAGCAGGCACCTATTAGGGAGGGGGCGCAGGAAGGGAAAGAAGGGACCGGAGACCAAGAGACCGAACATCTTCGGCAGGAGCTGTCGGAGGCCATGGCCGAGGAGGGCGCGTGGGCCGAATCTCCCGTGCCGCCCGTAGCTTCAAAGCCGCCCGCCGACTCCCTGAAGGAGGACAGGGGGAAACAGCAGCGCCAGCAAAGTTCGCCTCGAAAAGCGTCGCTGGTGCAGCTCGCCCTGCACCTGCACGGCCATCCTGTTCGGTGCGTCACCCTGTCTTACGATGCGCCCGCTTCATCGCTGGCTCTCGTTGTCGCGGACGCGGAAGGTGTCGTTTCCGTGACGGACGTCTCCACCGGCTCCGCCTCGCTCCTCCCGATACGCGTACCTCAGAGCAGGCCCTGCTACCCGAGCCTCGCGATCGGACCTCTGCCGAGTGCGCTTTGCAAGCCCCAAGGGAAGCAGGGGCGAGAGTATGGGGCGGCGGGGGCGTTGTTCGTGTTTATGGAGGGGTGGCTTAACGTCTTCGACCTCTCGTCCAGGGACCCCATAGACGTAGTTCAGGTTCCGGGCCTCGCGACTGACGGTGGCAGTGGCGGTGGCGACAATGGACACAACAGAGCGCGATCCGGAGGGAGGGCGCAGGACGAGGAGAGCTCGGAAGCGTGGCTTTCTTGCATAGATGAGTGCGGCGTACCGCTCACGCCTTACGCGTCAGAACCCCTTAGCTCGTTCAGTCCCCTGGACGCAGCTTCCCGGCAGGATAGCGAGCTCGGCGAAGGGAGTGGTGGCCGCCACAACCGACAAGGTTCGCGCTCGCGAGCTGCGCGTGCCCAGACAACCTGGGTATCGCCCTCTGCTTCGCGCACGGCGCTCGAGAGCCACCACGATCACGAGCTCCAAATTACCAGCGGCGCTCCGCCGCCTCGACCCCTCCTGCTGGTGGTCCGCGGGGCGGTGGCCGCTGTCTTGGCGATCACGGACAAGGATTCCGCAAACGAGAACCCGCTTTCGCGCCGCCGCCCGGCCTCCCCCACCGTTGCCCCTTTTAGAGGACGGTCGGGCGCAGCGCTGGTGGTGAAGTCGCGGATGACGGTGCCTCCTGCCGAGGGTCGCGGTCCTCCTCCGGTAGTCGACCGTGCTGGGGTCTGCATGCTGGCGGCGGGCAAGGCGGCACGCCGGGGGTGCCTTGTCTCCACCGACACGTCCGGGTTCGTGACGGGGATGCTGCTTCCTTCTCTCTCTCCCATCTTCCGCGACCGCCTCCCTGCGAGCATGAAAGGCTCTGGGCTGAGCGCTGGCGGCGGCGGCGGCGCCATGGCGTTGGCGCAGAAGTCGGTGTGCAACTTGGTTGGAGAGCTCACAATTCGAGGAGCCGCGGGGGTGAGTGGTGAAAAAATGTGGGGTTGTCTTGATGTTTTCGCTGTTGAGGCTTGACTTGACTTCTTGAGCAGAGTGTTGTAGCTTTGTCGCGGGCTTCAATTGCCACAAACAAGCGGTTTATTGTAGCTTGTTGTCGCGGACTTTAATTTGTTCCAAATGAGCAGTGCACATCGTAGTTTATCGCGGACTTTCGTTGTTTCAAGTGTTCTGAATGTATCATGCGATACATACTACTGTAGTTTGTACCAGGTGTACTTCGAAGTAGATTATGTAGCCCATGATTTACATGCGCGTAACATACCTCTCTCCCGGTTCGCCTTGCATGTACATACATACCCGATGCCCACTCGCCTCCAACACCCAGACCAAAGTATGATGGTACATAGTAGGTCAACTTTGATGCCAAGCGCAAGACTAACGATCGGATTTCCCGTATCGCAGGAGCTGACCAGATGGTCAGTGCTGACGGACGAAGCTTGCGACGCGTTAATGGAATCCAAGCCTCGGCTGGTCAAAATTTCTTCGCTGGTGAGACCGGCCGCAGGGACGCAGCAGCTACTGGCGAACAGCCAATCTTCCGTCGGTACCGTCGGTAGCAGTGGAGGGGAGGCTTCCACGCCGCCCAAGAGTAGAGCCGCGAGAGGGATGCTGCGAAGAATTTCGCTGGGCGGGTCGAAGAAGAGCCTCGCGGAAGTGTTTGCCGTCGACCCGTCCCCCCAACCGGCTGCCCGGCGGCAGTCTACTGCCGTCGATCCGTCCGCCCGACCGTCTGCACGACGGCAGTCTACCGGTGGCGGCCTGAACTCGGTTTCTTCGGAGCCTAGCGCGGGCGGGCGCCGAGGCAACGGCCGTGATGGTGGGCGGGGGAATGCTCAGGGACAACAGCACCAACGCGAAGCGTTGTTTGGGGACCGGGAGGCTGGTGGCGGCGACGGTGGCGGCGGTGCGACCGCAGCGGGGAGGGCTGGGGGTGGGGTGAGCGGGGCACGCGCGGCCGTAAGCGAAGCGCGTGATTTGGCCATCGAGCGGGGGGAGAAATTAGAGAACATGGTAGATAAGTCGCGCCAGCTTGAGGACAGCGCGATGGCTTTCGGCGATATGGCCAAGGAGCTCCGGAAGCAGCAAGAAGATGAGGCATGCTGCATCTCGTGAACTCTGATCATAGCGAGAGCTTCAGTGCCTATATAGCGTGCGTGAACTCAAGAACGTGTGTAGTGGAACTTTACCCGATTTGTATCATAGTACTTGTATGCTGCGTGTAATTTTTTATTTGTCGATAACTTTCCGTCACACTTTTATGTACGTACGTAAATTTGTTTTTCCTGCGCGTGTGTGCCGATTGGCGCCACACGTATGTCGCCAGGATTGGTGCCTTTGGTAGCTACAGTAGATGGTCGCCGGCGTAACTGGTGACGTTTCAGCGTCGTGGTGACAGGCGTAACGGTTATCCAAGCAAGTGGGGCGTCGGAGCAGCTTCCTTCCGTCTGCACCGAACATTTTCAAGAGATAATGAAATTGTTACCGCATGAATGCACGAAGAACGTGGCATTGCGTTTTATAACCCCCTTTCAATCTGCAGGCACCCCTGTTTGTGGGGGGAAACTGCTTGGAATCAGTGTGGAATAGCGTTTGCAGTACTAAAAAAAAAAGGTCAGGCGTGTTTGGTGCGCAGCTTGGCGTGTGCGCAGAGCCCTCCTCTTATTGTTGTACCGACGATACCTGGGCCGGAATCGATGTCATGTTACGACAAAGCTCTCCTTCAACCGTGTTGCGCACCATCTTCAACTTTTTTTTTCCGCATGTTATGATAATCGCTCTTGTTTTTTTTTTGCTTTTTTCCACCGTAAAATGGTGCTACTACGGTAGGCAGGGGGTTACCCCCTTTTTTTCACTACTACCGTGTATAGGCTACTCGGGTGAGTGACCCATTAAACCCTCTCCAACTTGGACTCTTGTTGCTTTATATTTCCGGCGCAGCGCCATAAACAATCCCTCCCCCCCCCAAAAGGGTTCATACATTCGCGAAGCCAAAAAGCATTAAAAAAAAATACCTACTCGTACTTGTACCGCATATACTTCTATATATATACGTGTGCACAAACCGGGTAGTCAAGTAACTCTCCCGAGTGGCTCTAAACGGCTGAAAAAAAGGACCTAAAAAGGCGCCCCCGCTACAACAGTAGCGCTCACAAGTCCGTAGGTACATAGCCCCGAAAAGCTTACGGCAACTCGCGTAGGAAGGTTTCCGACATTTTTTTATGGGCGACTTGCTAGGGAATGCACGACCTGTTAATAGCTCCGGGCGAAACGATTAAAGTCCGTGCAACAAATCGGCCGCGGAGAACGACAGCAGTACTGCTGTAAGATTCGTAAATCGAAGCACAAAATTAAGATTGTTTTTTTCGTTGTCACGGACGGAATTACTCGTGGCTCTCTACCGACGTATGGCTGACTGCTGAGTTACCGCAGAAGAAGAGGAAGGACGCAGTGCTCATTCGTGTGTCCCCAGTGTCGCGTGAACATGACTTCGCGAGAGATAAAGCTCTAGACACTCACATCACAACAGCTGAGCAGCAGTATTACGGCGTCCATGTACATGCATTTGCGCTTAACAAATCCTAGCCTTGCATGCTTTCTGCCCTCCATTTTCGTTATATATTTTCATCACCTTTATTAAAAGCCCTTGGCTCTACAATACGCGACAGCAACTTCAGAAATTGGGAGCTAAGAAAAAATAGGCCATCGTGTGCACAAAACAAGAGAAAACCTTTGGGTGTTATGCGGAAATTAGGGCAGGACACACCTTGACTTATCATAATTATTTGTAAGTTTATTAACCCTTTATCCGACACTAATTCCAAGTAGTTTCTGCCCAAGAACTTTGATACAGTCCTGAAGGGGTCGCGTACTATAGTACGTACCCCCTGCTCTTCTTTATGGTTGAAACTCAGATCTGGGATATATCTAGGCACGGCCCCTGCCCGCTGCTGAACGCGCCTTGGATGGGCGGGCCTTGGGCGGGCTGCTGAGCGCGCCTTGGATGGGCTGCTGAACGCGCCTTGAATGTATCGCGCGAAGAGGTCAGCACTTCTTTCGCCCGTCGATTGACGTCGACATACTGCTGTGCTTACTCAAATAGCACCGTCACATCTAAAATATATAGCGTGCGCGCTTTGCTGCGCTCGATAGTGCCCGCAAGAAAAGAAAAGAAAACACACACAGCCTGGAATCGAGCTTATGACGTATCATAACGAATACGGCGTGAAGGGCATTGAGGATAACCACTCTCGACAAAATAAAAAATAAACTACCAAAACGATCCTTACATTGCTCTGGCAGAGTGGTATACAAAGCATTCGACCAAAATTAAACACTGTATACATATCGAGACGACCGCAAACACACCCGCTGCTTTCGGAGCATGCAAACCAAGTCAAGTCAATCGATGACAGGCTACATCGAAGGGAAACCCCCCACCGCCCCCCAGCCCATCACGCCCCCTTTTCTCTACGGACTACAAAATGTGGTTGTTAAGAGTGTCCATCGCAACGAGGATCGCGGCGTACGGGTACCGCGACCGCATCGCCGGGAACGGGAGCATGGGTGCGAAAGAACCCGCAGACGCGATGAGTACGTTCCAGAAGTCGTCCTCTCCTCGTGCCAGCTTCGCCCCGTACTTAACCCCCTGGTACGTGCAAAAGAAACTGCGAAAGAGAGGGGGGAAGTTCGGTGCATATGTATAAAAGCCGCGGCGGTGGTGGTCTGAGACGGAGGGACAACGGAGTACGCGAAGGTGTTTGCCCAAGACAATTGTCATTTCTTTGGGGTGTTCTCTGCGTATATAGTACCGATATATATAAGGAGGACGTAAGAAAATAAGCTTTCCATTGCGTCTCGTTCGTGCGGTTAGAGGTGCGGTTTTTTTGCACGGCGTTCTTCTCAAGCACCGACTTTGAACGCGGCCCCAAGCTCTTTTTTGATAGATGCCGTTAACGCCCTCTCCTCCCAATGATAAGGCAACAAGGACAGAACAGTGCACACGCACCACTTCGTATACTGTTTGGAAAGGAGTGTTGGCGCTACCGCGCTTGGCGTTCTGGTGTATCCAAGGACGTCTTCATCACATTACAGTACAAGTCTCGTCTGCTTAACGCCTTTAAAACAGCACCCACATTTTTGGGGGGAAAACTACTTGGAATTAGAGTAGCATAGGTTTTGCAGCTATAAATAAAGGGGGTTAAATTCACGTTTCGTTGTAGTTTGAGCCTCTTGCGGAGACAGAAACGCGGCAATTTCGCTCGGGACGCACCGTATTCATTAATAGCAGCCAACTCGAAAGCGGAGAGCTTTTCAGCGAGAGTGCCAAGGTATGTACCAACTTCCACCTTGCACACTCCGACCAGAGGCGCAACAACAGCGGTACACTACAGCAGACAACGGTATGTTGATATTTGACGATTTGATTTTTGCTTCCTTAGCGTTTCCAAGCATCCGGAATGTTGATATTTTTTTTTATGTTTTGCTTGGTCAGCGTTTCCAAGCATTTCTTTAAACTTCAGACAAGTAGGCGGCAGAGGCCCTTACCCCGTAAAAATGGTGCCGGAGAGCGCCGTGAGCCTCATAAACTCCTTGGTCTTGAGGGCTGTGGTGGGAAACTTGCCAATCCCGTCGTCACGAATAACTCTGTGGCCGTCCACTGCAACAAGCGTAACAATGATGATTTTAGTAACATCTGCGCCGGCAGGAATTGGTTTCTGATACCATGCGTTTGGGCCTGTAGCACCGCGCAAGCATTTCAGTGGTGCTGCATTTCGCGCGCTTTGAGAGGCCAGTTTCAGTTTTCTCCACCTCGTCGTTGACACGGATGCGCATTCGCATCTCGACATCGTACTACTGTAGCGTTCTGCAGATGATCGTCTTCTTCTACACGGTAAAGCTGCCGTCATGTCACAATATGCCAGAGAGCTCCACGCCACAGTTTTGGTGCGGCTCGCAGCTCTGAAGAGCGGTGTCATGATCACGCGGGAAAACAGAGCAACAGCAAGTACGCTTGGATAGACCGGTAATCCGGTACGAGACCCCAAGACGGCAGTAGCACTCGTAGTACTTGCTGGTGGGTGATTTTGCAAACGCACATACAGACGGACTTGAAGAAAACCCTACCACCGTCCTATGTGTGATACGAACGATGCAAATGAGAGAAGCACGCAAGCTAAATACGAGCATCTCGACTTACTTGCTCCGAACGTGATGCCCGTGACGCCCCCAACCTACGTTGCAGATAAGGCAGAGGTGCGGCACGCGGAAGATGGGGTGTCTTCGGTGAGCGTTTCACAGCAGTGACGCTATAGATGGGGTACACATTTTTCGGAGAGGCAAGGTGTTCGACGTGCGCAGGGCATATCATATTCCATGCGTTGGTCTACACGAGTACCACCCTGTTGTGCATACATGCCCGGTCGGCTGTGGTGCAGCATTTGCGCGGGTTCAACATGACAGGGTGTTTCGCTCCATGAACCACATGGTGTATCTCCTTCAACCTTCCATTAATTCCTGATTCCGATTCCAATTCGTGCGTAAATGACACGGCGATGTTACACAACCAAACACTCCTCACAACGGGACACCACTGTTGCATGGCGTTCTGTGAAGTACGGTACCAGGTACTACTGTAGTAGGCGTGATACCAGGCGCGCGACTACCCAGTACTTTGGGCATAGCGTACTCTGAACTCTGAGGTACTGGGGCGTACCCAATACTGGTACATAATTTGGGCATACCGTACTCTAAGTACTCTAAGGTACTGGTGTACTCTGAGGTACTGCTACTGGCTATTAATAGTATACTCGCTAGTATACTGGCAGTATACAAATACTACAGTATGCAAATACTGCTGTACCGCTGCTTGCGACGACCTTCGCTTGCCTGTGCAGACCCTCGGACGTTCGGACGCATCATCCCTCGAATCGCAGTTTGGTTTTGCAGGCGGAGATTGCCCCGCCCGCGAATACTTGCCAGCAAGTGCAAAACTTGAACTTTTTAAAGTTTTGCACGTAAAATTCATGAGCGATTTATGTATGGCAGGATTTGCAGTAGACATGTATGGCACCCTGTTCCCATTTGGTACTTTGACGCCGCAGTGGGCCCTTCCCATGTGGCACCCTGACTCCGAGCAAGAGCCCCTGGAAATATAATTAGCCACTCAGGGCCGCCGGAGGCCCACCTGGCACTCCTCAAATTATCGGCGTGGGATATTTGTGCATATTATATAATTTGAGTGCCAGGTGGGCCTCCGGCGGCCCTGCGGGGCTTAATACATTTCTGCACCACTAAGTGGGAGCAGGGTGCCAAATGGGAAGGGCCCACAACGGGGTCAAAGTACCAAAAATGGGAACAGGGTGTC
This sequence comes from Costaria costata, assembly GCA_036873775.1. NCBI lineage: Eukaryota > Phaeophyceae > Laminariales > Agaraceae > Costaria > Costaria costata. Next base: position 10,127 of record JAYJME010000474.1, on the reverse strand, counting down.
ATATGTAAATGTCTACTTCAACTCCTGCTACCCAAGCTGGTTCAAGCTTATCGCCCCAAATGAATTCAGCGTCGAATGAACCTTTTCACGCATCAGACGGACCAGCTCACCCTAGCTCAGAGCTACTGCTGTACGTAGTTCATTTCGGGGCAGATCAATCCATATTGTTGGGAGCTACCTGGGCTACAGAGTATCACATGTCTGCCGGTTGTGAGCTACCAGGTACTCGGCATACCTTGTACCGGTAGCTCTTTACACACGATTGCCGGGTTTGATCCGTGGAAATAGCTTTTAATGATAGCTCTTTTTTTCCCGTGAGTGAGCTATGGGGGCTCCATGAGCTATCACATGTTTGGCGGGTGTGAGCTACTATTCGATGCAAGGTAGCTAAGTGCGTTCGGCTGCCTTGAGCTATGGGGGACAGATGAGCTAGCTCATGATCTGTCCGACGTGCGGAGCTTGAACCAGCTCGTAATGAATTTTGATTTTACGTGCAAGTATACGTACTACGCAGGCTGGAGATGGCTACATAGTGAAGCTTACATTTGCCGAACCTGCAGTACAAGTGAGCAGAGCACGAACTACTACAAACGATGCACATTGCATACCCAACTGACAAGACGGGTGGCGCTGATGGTATGCTTCTTTCATAAAAAGCAGAAGTACTCACAATACCTCCGAAGGCCATGCGCTTGCCGAAGTCAGTCACGTCCCAATGGATTTCTGGTTCGCCATCCTTTGACGACCATTGCCCGTCTCCACCCCCATAATTCGCGTCTGCGGCAGCTCTTTCGCGCTGATCTCGAGGGTTCGGTCGGAGCGTAGACCATGGAACATTCACTGTCATTGTTTCCTGTGCACAAATCACACAACTACACTGCACAGCTACGATATACGCAGAGGGTGAACAGGGCCATGCTCGCATGCTCGACCACGAACAAACCTAAAAACTATTTTTATAAAGATATGGAAGGATGCGTGTAACGGGGTTCTTGTCGATCTCCTACAACGTAGATACCGCGCTCGGCGCCCGACTCGGCAAACTGCAAAGCTGAGAGCTTGCCACTTGAAGCTTTGCACGTGGACGGCCATCGTTATACCTTCTCCGTAGCCTAAGGTACAAACTCGTCCCCGAGCATGGGAGTTCTGGATGATTTCAGCGCGAAACATCAGCGCCTCAAAGAGCGTATTCACAACTTCAGGTTGCCTCTGTCAAGGGGCGGCAGGATCGCTATGAACTTGGTCTACTTCGCAATACCTGTCATCGGAGGGCACTACCTCATGGAGTGGGCGCAGGGTCGAGCGCAGGTGAACTTGACGGAGGCGGGGGTGATTCCGGAGCCAGGGGAAGCAAGGGGGAAGTCAAGGACGGAGTTGCAGAACAAGGCGATCAAGAACCGCCTTGGCAAAATCAAGAAGGAGATCGAGGACGGAGCTGACAGAGAAGGGCGATGACGGGGAGAGCAGTGATTTTTGGTCGTTTTCTTCGCTCTTTTGCTTTCGAGGCTGCCTCAACAAGAAGCTTCATGGTTAGTTCTACAGAGTAGGTAGTAGTGTGCTGAGCTGGTGTGCTGTGTTTGGTAACCTGTGTGCTTCGTACTCATAGCTCCAACCTTTCGACATCATTCGAGCTGGTTTTATGTGGTGTCCCTTGGCTTCGCCGGTCCATGTGAGCCATGCGACACATCCGTACATGCGTGTACTGTATAGAAGTGGGGTGTTTTGCCTTGTGTGCTTTGCTTTGCCACGCGAACTGAGGTTTCTGCGGCGTTTGTTTTCGTTCGTCGCAGTCGGCTGGTAATCATGAGGAGGGTCGATCATAACGAAGGGATTATTTCAGGTTTGTCCTGAAATTTCGTTTTTTTCAGAACTTTTTTCGGGAAAACCAAAAAAAAATCAACCCCGGAAAAACTCGCGTCGAAGCTTTTTAGGTATTCCCTGTGTGTTTTTTTTTTTTTTTTTAGGAACAAGGTGAGGAGGATCGGGCAGCCTCACCGCTCGAGGTGTGCCACCACTCGCGAGCGCACAAGGCTGACCAGGGTCGTTCCCAAGGCCATTAGCATGTCATGGCCGAACGCAGAAGGCGCAATAGCTTTCTGGGCTCTCATGGTCGAGTTGACAAAGTGACCGCACCGAGGTGGCCAATCGACTGAGCTCGCTGAGAGAGCAGTAGCTGAAGCGTTTGTCGCCTTAAGCGTTGTAGCGCGACGAGTTGGTGATGGGTTTCACTCCCCAAGGCACCGACACCTGCCTACGAGTCAGGCCGGCTGCAGTGGGGCCACTACACGGATGGTTTCCGCGAGCACGGCTGCTGCAGTGACGGTTCTGTGCGGGGTGGACGATTATTTAGCGAGCCAGCTGAAGTTCGTGCTCGTTAGGATTCACCCATCTTTGAATTTGGGAAATACCAAATTTCAGGAATAACCGAAATAAAATACGTATCGTTAAGATCGACCCTAAGCTGTAAGTTGAACGCTTGTGTCAGCGCGCGGGCGATGTGCTCTGTTTTCACGTTGCCATAAAGATGACACCTTCCCAAGTGGGAGTTTGTTCTAGCATCTACGTAGTTGCTCGTGTTATTAGCAGTTAGAAGTGAGGAGCGAGGAGTGGCGTTGAAGTACGTGATGTTGTTGTTGGTTGTCTTATAACTTCGCTCTGTCTCGAATTAATCTCTGGCAGCTTGTCTGTTGGCACCTTCCTGGTACCTCTTGTGCTCCTCCTCTGGTATCTGGTAGAGCCAACTGCTGTACGTACTGCTGTAGTACCTGGTACACGCCTTTCGGTTGTTCAGGTTCATGGAGCGGAAATGACGAAAAGCCGTTCGTAAAAGATGCAGTGGGTGGGGTAACTGTTAAAACGTATGGTACCTGGTAGGAGTCGCGGCGGTTTTACTGTAGGTTTGCTCGCAGCTGGCGAACTGTTACGAGTATGGCAGAATCGACGTCTTATCTCTGTCTAGCCTTGGGTGTGCATCTGCGTGTTGTGGCGCTTTTATCCTCTCGCGGACATTTCCTTTGTTTGGGGACCCTCTGGTGCCTCTGGTACATAGCTGTGGAACTTCTGTTAATGGGGCTCTACAGAGTAGGTTGAGAGATGGAGGTTGATTGGCTAGCCTACTAATCGGAAGATACAATTATGTTTGTTTTATCTGTTGTTTGGCGTTTTTACGACTAGGGTTGGGCCAGGGAGTCCGAGCTCAATGACAAACTATTTATGAGTGACATATCGAGGATGTGTACGAATGCTACAAATTCGACATTATTGGGACATTCCCCGGCTTTCAAACCCGGGCATGCCGCTAACTGACTGCTTTCGTTCCACGCCGTGATTCGTGCGTGGCCTTCCGTGCGAGTAGTTTCGATTACTCTTCGTCGATTTAATTCTGCAACACTGGCGAGTGTGATGAGCAGTCGACACGCCTTTACCCGTTCACCAGGAAGTCATTGCGTACCCCTATCTTGCTCGGAGTAGTAGAGAGCAGGCGGTACAGCAGTGCGAGTTTCGATATTTCCGCCTGCCTTGCCGAGTTTTCGATTGCGTGAGCCTCATACGCCTGGTCCCCGCTACCACGAGCGATGACTACATCGCCGTCACGCATGAATGTTCACAGGACAATTGCTATTGCTCTTCGCCATGCAGACATGTGCGCGATTTTGCACATAAGTATTGTGCCTTGTGGAGTCAAAGTGGCGCATAGGAGGAGCGGTTGTGTTGACGAGGTCGTTTGCTTGTTGAACCAAGTGATCGGCAGCAGCACAATTTTGTCCATCACAGTAGGAGCAGGAGGAGGAGGACGAGCAGAGCCATCCTGTCTGAATAAATGTTGTGGGGAGAAAACAGATCCAAACCAGCTACAGAGTACCTACTACCCGCAAAAATTGTAGAGGACGCCCCTGCTGTTCAATGCATGCTGAATGGCGTTGGGTGATTGGCGCGGTTTAACGTGACAAGAACTTCCCCACGAATGTATTTTCGTGTTTCGACAAAAACAGCCAGACGACCCCATGTGACCATTTGCCGTCTTGAACTTTCGTCGGACAGAAGGCCGAAATTCATGCCGAGCAAAATTGTTGGCGACACGAAAAACTTACGGTATTTATCTCCGTACGGTGCGTAGGGCTCATTTACGTTGTCCATGATGGCAGTGTCGAAAGCGCAACTGACCTTCGATTGAAATACGCCGGCCTGCTCTGAATGAAGTGTTTCTTCGCTCTGTTGAACAATCTAAAGCAAATCATCAATTGGTTGAGAGTTGTCTTTGCTCATCGCTTGATTCGGTACGTAATCCTTCCTTTCGTCGCAACTCGGACCCGGGGCCTCTAAGCAGAGGGCCCCTCTCCCCCATCTCCGCGGTGCGGCGCAGCGGTTGTTTTGTTTTTCGCTTAGGAACCAGAATTAACTTCGCTTGTCGACTCACGTCAAAAGGTGCGTTTGCTCTCCGATTCGATTGTGCGGTATCAGTCTTCGTGAGTATCGCGCTTGCCGTCTTTGTCGGCATAGCTTGGGAGACTGTACCAAGTTTCTTCGTGTTCAGCTGTTTTGCTTGCTACCACAGGCGCGTCGTTTCCCCGGTGTTCTTCCTTTCTTTGCCGCCTATACCATGCATGATTTATCGTTTTTTTGTGATCCTTCCTATCGATCCAAACTGCCAAGAAACAAAAGTTTTACCATTACGTACGATTTTCTACTGTACGTAGTTCCTGGTACGTCGCGACACTCTTGCTCAGAAACACGGACGGGTGATGACTTCTTGAAGTTCAAAGTTCCCATGGTGGTACTTTTTGTTGTTATTTTTGTTACTGTTGTTGTGTTCGTTGCTGCGTTGTTATTTTTGGTGGTTTTTGTTGTTGCTGTGTTTTTGTTTTTCTTGTTCTTGCGCGTACTTACTGTACGAACGTAGATATAGTATCGGTAGCTCGCCCACAAATATATGTCGCTACGAATATAAGTGGCTGGTACGAGAAACAACTATTATAATATTGGTACGTGCTGCTCTTGTAGTACGTACGTACGAAGTAGTACAGTACTACTGTAGTAGTACCACAGGTATTAAATAGTATGTATTTCCAGCCTACGGTATCTACGAAGCTCTCAGGAGCTTTTTACCCGACAGACAGTACTCTGAACAAGCTGTCACAGGTGTCTACATGCCTACGCTTCCCCCCTGCCTCCCGCACTTCTTGCCTTGGACTCTACGTCGACGGGTGATGTTTTATTATGTTGATTGATTTCGTTGTTTTTCCGCGAGAAAACTCGAACAACAACCACAAAAATAAGAAAAAGGAAAAATCCACACAGCACACATAGCACACATGCTGTGAGTTCGACCAGTTGAGTGCGTGATACCCATCTTTGCGAGCTGCGTGATACTTCTTTGCAAGCTGTGTGATAGGTCGAGCGCACTTGACGCGGTGTTTGTGAATTACATACCAATACAGCACAGCACCAAAAATATTCTTGCGAGCTTTTGATCTCCGCCTTCCTGCTTATGTACGACTTCTCGAGCCCACCACTCATGCGCATGGCTCATGGCTCAGGTAAACCAAGAAAAAGGAGTTGCGCACGCACAACGAACCCGACAAAAAATCAGGAGTCCGAGTACGAAGTCGTACGAATAAAGAATGACACGCGGAGCAACTGCGGAGCTTCGGAGTTCGGAGTCGAGCAGTCCGGTTGTGCCAGATGAAAATATGAAAAATATCGTTTCATATGTCGTTTCACATTCATATTTCTCCCCTCTCCCCTGAAATTACCAGGAAATTACGCCTCCGTAACTAAAGTCGCGGCGAGCACCTCTCAGTTTCGAGTTTCGACCGCCTAAGCGGTTACAGCTTGAGCACCTTTACCATGGACGCGATGCAAGTACAAGCGGCCATCTCAGCGTTGTACGGGTCTGATGCCGTGGAAGCAGCCCGGGCGAACACCTTCCTCATGGAGTTCACCGAGCAACCGGTGATTGAAAAGCGTTTTCTTTGCTCTCTTCTTGGTTACGTTGAAAATCTGTTACGTGTATTTTGATGTACTCGTGTACTCGACTTTCGCTCGCCCGTCGGATGCAGCTGCTCTCATGTTCTCCGCCGAGCGTACCTTCTCTGGGAGCAATCGCGCCGTGCGTGTCCATGCCCCGTTAGCACTCAGTTGTACATCTAATTGCGACAGAAGTCTGTCATCTGCAGGTAGAAATGGGTGTGGGTCGTTCAGTCACTCCCCGTAGCAAGCCATACGAGTATGTATGTCGAGAACAGAGCCCTTTGCTGCATTTCCTCGTTCCTTGTTTGTACCCTGGTACCTGGTATCATAGTCCTTTTCTTTCCACCTGCCCAGGGCAGCAGCGAAGTAGTCCGCTGCCCTGAGCGTTGCTCTTATTCCCTTCCAGAGGCTTCGTCGTGTGGAGACGCATTTGTGCACTGCCTGCTTTACCGGTACCAACACAACAAACCAACGAGCGATATGTAATCAATAGCCGGGCATCTGAATTCTGATCGAAAATTGAAAATTCGATCTCCGGCGATCTCAAACCTATTACCAGTATATGAATATGGTGATATATACGAATACTCTTATAATACCTACTCCTATCCCCGAGACGAGTCGATACACGACCAGGTTCCACTATTATTACGGGGGACCATAGTTAATAGGACCTACTGTAGATCCAATAGGACCTACTGTAGACACCAAAACCTACATATTTCCCTAATTTTGCTTGCCATATTTGCCCCATAGTTGATAGGACCTACTGTAGACACAATAGGACCTACTGTAACACCAAAACCTATACGTTTCCCTGTTTTTGCTAACAGTATTTGGTCCTATTTACTATGGTCCCCCGTAATAATACGAATTAGCCCAACCACCCTCTCAGCACCGTCGGCGAACGCACCGCATTGCGTACTCGTACCCACGAACCCAGCTGCAAATATGTACATACCTCTCTCGCCTTCCTATGTGGTGCGCTGAATCCGCACACCAATTGCAGGAAGTATGTACGTACTCGTAGACGATAAATAGGCAACTTCAAAATAGATCATCGATCGATATTATACCCGAAGAGAGAATTGAAAGAAAGGCCTTCCTTCTCTCGAGGTCGAAGAAGGTTGACAGGTCGCTCCTTCTCTGCTTCTCTGTCCTCCAAGCATTTTACGGACGACATTCCGTTAGCGGATTCGCCGCAACATAACATTCACTGCTGCTGGTGTACTGCGCACTTTGTATTCATTTCATACAGCAGTACGATACCATACGTACCGTAAAATACTTTGTTTTATTATGCCGCCGCCCCGCGGAGACACACATCGTGCATCGAATAACGCACCGCCTTCAATGCCCCAACGCCCAACGCCCCCCCCCCTCCTCCTCCTCCTCCTCCTCCTCTTCCTCCTCCTCCCTTTTCGACCTCCCGATTTGTTTTATCTGGGCCCCGCCGGGTTATGGATCCGTGCGCTACAATGGCAACCGCTTCGTTCCCCGCCCGGTTATCACCATACTTGTGTTATATTTGCTCAAGGTACGAGCTAATAATGCAAGTTTCTAATTTTGACGGCGCCCCCCCCCAAAAGGGACTCCTTTTGAGTTGCCTGAAGCGTCCGACGTATATACATATCATACGTTCGCCATATATACGCCGTCCACCACCAACCCACACAAGTTGCCGACAGACGTACAAAAATATCCTGCTGCACGAGTTCCTATTCTAAATTTATAAAATAAAATAAAACGTCAGCTGTGATTAGATCGAGGATTTCGTCTAAATCAACTTTGCGAGATGCGTGGGATACTTCGATCGGAGCGCGTACTACGGGCGTTGTATAAACCTACTGTAATGGAGGATGTATAGTCCTTTTTGAGGGGAAGAAAATCTAACAGCCATGGGACTCGGGAGGTGTACAAAGATTGGGCGTGGGCGTGTATGATTTTATACTATTTTTAACAGTATTATAAGTAGTAGAATAACAACCGGTATAATATACCAGTACCGTATAGCAACAGCTAAATCTTATGTTCTCATGATACCCATGGCGCGATGTTGATGGTCGATGCTGCCTGGTACTGGTATATCATACCGTTAATACCTCTTGACAAAACACAGGCGGCGTGGTCGATAAGCATCGAGCTCTTGTCGGCGTCGGGCGCCCTGGAGTCGGCGTCTCCTTTGCACTACTTCTCGGCGAACACGATCTACACCAAGGTCCGCAAGCACTGGCACCAGCTCGAGGCGGAGCATCGGGACCAGCTGGGGGGCGTCATCCTGCAGGTGCGAAGTGCGAAGCGCCTGCGTGCGTGCGTGCGCCCGGACGAAGGCTCTGTTTGTTACGGTCCTCTTTTCGCCACAGGAATGGGTTTCACTATTCACCTGGGTAGACTATGCATGTCCGCCAATTGGGGGGGGGGGGGGGCGC